>CAKNWW010000003.1:0-10508 GCA_932074435.1 Andricus kollari
AAAAAATTCATTTAAATGGAAAGTATCAAACCCGGCCCATACCAACCGAAGAACAAACTGTATTATCAACGTCCAATGGTGATGTCTTTGCAATAGTGGGGGATAGGAAAGTACTTCATGCAATATATACAATAAAAAATTACAAAGAAAAACGGGCAAAAATAAACATGGACAGCGGCAAGATTGAAGAAATGACCCCACAAGAAATCAAGGAAGCTCCTGCAGGCAGTAAGAGACCAATCTCACTGAATTTTAAAAAAGTAGTTATGAACTAGTTTCGGCAAGACGATTATTTTAAACAAAGTTTCTCATTGTCCCGAAATTTGAAATGCGTAGTCAGATATTTTTCACGAGCTTGGCTAGTCCTCCTGAAGTTTTAGAACGACTAGTCCATCCCCTTTTTCAACTTCCCTGATTTTTCGGGACGACCATACACAACCTATTTTAATTTAAAAAATATAAAACTAAAATATAATATTGTTAGTAATCCAAAGTTGGATCAAAACATTATAAGTAACTGGTAATTGTGGGGTCATATTCTATAACCATTAGGGTTATAATGAAAAACCTCAATATTTTGTTTCAACTCGGATCACCTTTTCACATGTTTACTTTAAGCAATCGAATGTACTCCTGTTTTTTGTTTCATTAAATAAAAACTTCTACCCTAAACGTTCAGACATATTTAATTATATAACCTCAACAATTTCTTGTATGAAAAAAAATGTATGAAATAATTTATTTTTAGAGCAAATTAATTCCGATGAATAAGAATTTTAAAAGATATAAAATAGCGACACTTAGTTCTCTAAAATACATATGATTTTGAAAAAATCCAAAAGGCCCACCAACTAAGATTATAGCCTTTGGAAAAAAGATACAACACATTTTTTTCTTTTTTTGATCAAACTATTTGTAGTACTAACTCAAGACTGATCAAATCAAAAAGTTTTGAATCGATTCAGCAGATTATAATGAGTCGTCTTTTATCGAATGGACGGTACGTTAGGGTTTTCAAGGCTTCAACAATTATTGGGTATAACTATCGGCGCTCAAAATAATGCTAGAGAGTTGTGGGTTTTATGCAATTTTCAAGCTTCATTTGGATTTTTAGCTATTAACAAATAATAAATAATCAGTAAAGAGAATCATTTTGTTAAGCAATCAGTTTCTTCTGTGAATATTTCTTTTCTGAAATAAACTCTTGAATGTCATTCATTCAAACTCTTATTTGACATTTGAGTTTTTGGCATTTGATAAAACCCTGAATATGAATAATTTTTTCAAAATAAAAAATGACGCATTTATTCTTTTCGGAAACTTCAAAAATTTGGGGAGGAGGGCGTAAGAGCAAGAAAATGTTGTGCAATTTTCCTCCACAGTTACGAAATCTGCCTTCGCAACAGTAATACGTTCATGATAAACAGAGCCCATCCTCACAGGCTTTAAAACAAGTATTGTCTTCAGATATTAAGAAATGATAATAATAATTAAAGTATACTAGATTTAGACGACCGGTTTATCACGCTTGAAATCTGAGGTATACTTCCCATGAAGACCCAATAAAATCCCTTCATATCCCTTGACATTTATAAAACCCTATAAAAGCTTTCTAATCCATTGAAACCCGGAAAATGTTTGTGAAGAAATCGTATTTTGAAAAACGCCAATAATTCATATAAAATTCTTTCAAATGCCTTTTAAACCGTTAAAAAACTTGAAATCTTATAAAATCATTAAACATTCCTTTGAATACCTGAAATCCTTAAAAATTAGTTGTCATAACCTGAAATGGCTTGCAATATTAATAGCAATAATAATAATTTAAAAAATCCCGGAACGGATTCCCATGATCGTAACTTTCGGAGCCAACAACTTCTCATATATAAAATCCGGAAACGGAAGGATTAGTTATTGCGATACAGGACAGGCTTGTCAGCACCAGAAATTATCGCAAACACGTGCAACATCAAGACGTGGTTGACCGGTGCCGATTATGTGGAGATACCAACGAATCCATTGGGCACATTATTGATGGTTGTCTTTCTAATACCCGCTTTATAAAACAAAGATTACATCTTATATTGGAATGTCACAATCCAGACGGATCATTACATCTAAGCCAATCGACCCGACATCGTGATGCGAGAAAAAAAAAGGTCAAAGAGTCTACATCATCGACATTGCTTGTCCACCTAACCGAAATTTGCAGGCTACCTATACAAGCAAGATCCATATGTATGGCATAAAGTAAAGACAATATGGAGGAATGTGAAACATGCATCTATTCATCCTATTGTGATTTAGGCTACAGGCAATGTTCACGCAAGATGAACTGAACATCTTGAACATTTAAGAGTCACTAGTGTACTGGAAGCAGCCCAGAAGGCGGTTTTATTAAATACTTGTCTCATTGTGAGAAACTTCCTAGACCATCAGCAAGAAAGCGACCAAGAACCTATAGAGTGATACATGGTGTCTCTAAGAAAGCATCCAGAGGCGACTTGTCACCTCAAACACTCGCGGCATGGGGCGGAGTAGAAGAAGGTAGGTTCTGCTTTAGTAGTACGTACTCTTGGGACAAATAACCTGCCGTCAGATCGTATTGCAAGCGATTTCTGTACTTTCTGTATCCTCCTCTTTAGGGAAACGCTTAGACAGGGACCGTAGGTCGTGTCTGCGTAATCGAAAAGGGACAAGAGTAAGGCTTGGCAGAGAAGGAGTTTGACCTTGATTGCGGGTGCGCGACGAAAAGGGTACAGTTTCCTCAGACGGACATAAGCTGCTTTGATTTTTAATAACGCGTGCTCCTCAAATTCCAATCTGATTGTAGAGTTAGACCCAAATTCTTCGCCTGTTCAGTGATAGGTAGTTAAACACCATCGATAATAAAAATGGGTAAACTTACATTTTTCATGTTGCCTATTTGCAAAATGTCAGATTTATCTGGGTTAATCACTAGAGCGTGGTCCCTTACTCATCTAGCGATATATTCCAAAGCTAAATTGAGAACTAAGGCACCGGAGTCAATGTCATCATTTTATTTACAACGAACGTATACTTGTGTGTCATCCGCGTACATGTGCAAAGAAACCTTCACCTTTTTCTGGGAAACCACCTCCATCGATGATAAATATTAAAGCAAGGGTTCTGATAGCTCATTGGTATATATCGAAAACAGTGGAGGGCTGAGAACCGCTCCCTGTGGTATACACTTTCTTATTGGTCGAGAGTAAGATGAACGAGACTTTTTCAAGTCAGTTATAGAGACTCGTTGACTCCTATTTGAGATGAAACTGCTAAACCAGGATAATACATTTCTGTTCAATCCCTCTGATTCCAACCTGGCCAGAAGCAGATTGTGGTCTAGAGTTTTGAACGCTCGCGTTAGGTCTAGCAGAGCTATAAAAGTGATTTCTGAGCAATCTTAGGCTCTTCTTATCTCGTCTCTTACATGTAAAAGAGTTGTCGCTGCCGAGAACCCCTTCCTGAAACCAGACTGAAAGCGCGGTAGGATGTTGTGGATGTTGATATATCGTGTCAACTGTAGCAGGCGGACTTATTGCAATGCTTTCGACAGGAATGGAAGGATTGTAATTGGGCGCTGGTCCTTGTAAGAATTTGGCCGAGCAGTTTTGGAAAGTGGGCGGATAATACCTTCCTTCCAAGCCGTTGGTAATATTTCTAACCTTAACAAAATGTTGATAATGCCCAGAAGTGAACGCAGACACGAAGGGACTCATAGGAGGATTGCAGTACTGTTAATATCGTCACAACCAGTAGTCGTCGACTTAATAGCTTTGACTGCTTTATACAACTGTATGAGGTCGATTTCATGAAACCGAAAGGCAGGTCGTCCGTTGGAATTTATTGGCGCACGAATGTTTTTAATGACGCTATCCGATGGAGATGCTAGTGGAAGGGTATCGAGGATGAAATTGTTAATCGCCGTTGGGCCGGGAAGAAAGTTTCCCCATGAATGTTGGTTCTGTCTCGACCAAACTTCCGATCGATTGATTTTTTCCCAGATGTGTAAGGAAGATGGCCTTTCGGAGAGGGATGAAAGGTACACTGCCTTTTTCACGCAGCGCCCTATCTCTTGCCCTTCAGATTTTTTGGACAGAGTCAGTATACCACGGAGGATTGGGTCTCGCGATTCTGAATTTTCGGAGCGGGCAGAATGTGTCGATTAAATTTAAGTCTAATTCACAGAAAATTGGAACTGTTTCGTCCACTATGCCTGCGTTGAACACCCTATCCGATTCTGCCACCTCTGTCGCCCTGTCGAACTTAGTTTGATCTACTCTTCTGTAATTTCTACCAACACGAAATAAACCCCGTCCAGTATCAATATTCACATTCACTGTACAGAACGCCATATCATGATCGAAAGGTTTTGACAGCTTGATCACGCCTTAGTCAATAATACGTACTTCTTCACTTACAAAGGCTAAATCTAAAATCGATGACGACCTATCTGTTGAGCGTGTAGGTTCGCTAATAATCTGGTGGAGCGCGAAAGAGCGTGACAAACTGTTTAGCTTGCACCAACCCTGTTGAACAGTGTCAGCTGCATTTATGTTGAAGTCGCCTAAGGATATTATACTATCTGGAAGACCATGAATCCTGGCCAACGCCTTTTTCACAACATCGTCCCAGTTGGAGTTTGAGTTGGGGCTTCTGTAGACCACGACGACACCGAGTTTCGTTTTTTTAAGTTGCAACGTTACAGCGCAGATATCCGCGGCTATATCATCTTTAGGATCGTTCGTGATAAGCGAAGAAGTTTTAATTGAAGGTTTAAAGCGTAGGTCATCACGAACGTATAGACTTTAAAGCTGTATTAGATCAACAATATCGCTAATTTTCAAATTATCAAATTTAATTCTTGACCTTCTCTGTAATCTCTTTCACCAAATATCGTGACAAATAAGTTTCATTTTTTTGGGCTCTAATTCTAATTTGTTAATTTCTTAGACATATATTATATTGATAAAGTCTTAAACGTTTTAAGTTAGAACCACTCAAGTTGAGAGAAAAAAAACATATTATATGAAATTCTAAGCACCTAATTTCTGAAAATTTTGATCAAAAATACGAATGGATGAAATTCATATATTTTATGACTTAAATTTGAAACTGGAACAGGGAATTCGTAAGAAAGCATAATCCTCACTTTGCATAAAGAATTTTCCAAAAATAAATACAGTTTCGAAATGAATTATAATTCTTAGTTGTGACATGGAATTTCAGTAAAGAAATATAATTTTGAGCTTGGGACAGGAAATTTTAGTATAGAATCATAACCAAATGATGGTAGCTACGAGGAAATGACTAAAATTATAGAATCATTTGTCGGGTAGATATCCTGTATTTTTTTTGAATTTATATTAGTTTTTAAAGCTTCAAATAGGGCTTTATAATAGACACTATATAAATGTTCAATGCAAATAAATGTTTTCGCTAAAACGTAAAAGATTATATAAATTATGATATCAGTTTTAACGAATTCAGTAATTTTTTTTTTCCTTGAAAGATACACTAATGAAATGTAAATATCTGAGAATGATAAGGTTGACGCCTATAGGCTATGAAAGAACGTCTCTAGGATATGTTATCATCTAATAAAGTACTGCCATATTCTTTCGTTACATTGTTATTCCATTTTTTTCAATAATACCATAATTAGGTTTTTCTTGTATTAAAAAATATGATGACTGTTTCTACCCTTGTATTTTCCTTGGCATTTGTCCTCGATTCTATCGGTAAATATAATATATCTATAGTTTTAAGTATATTTTTAAAGCTATACCCAAATCAGAACATATGCGATTTAATTTACATTCTATGCCAATCGCTATTTTCGTTTAAAATTTATTTGCGTTTGCCAGAAAAAAGTATGAAATTCATCTGAATTTATTTCGAGAAAATGCAGAATGTGTGTGTTGAAATGAGAGAATTCAAAAAATGTTCCTATTGATGCAAAATCCGTACCATCTGTTACCACGTACGCATATAACATATTCCTAAGGGATCATCCACAAATTACATAAGATGATTTGGGAGGTGGGTGGGTTCGGGAAAATCATCCTTCTTCTTATGAGGGAGTATTGGAAAATATTACGTAACAAAAATTTTCACTAAAATAAATGCCCTCCTAAATATAATCCTGCGATTCCTATTGACGAAGTAAGGTTACAAACTACTCTCATCGGAAGGGAAAAATATGCTTCAAGAAAAAATTAAACTCCTCCAAAATATGCCAGAAGAGAACAAACAAAAACATGTAATCCTGTTGCTTGTTGCAGAATATAGTTCACAATTCGACTGTTTACCTAACGGTGCCCCTATTCTTGTTGTTCCTCGTTCCAGAACTTCTTATTCTCCTGAAAGACATCAATCTCCTGAAAGACATCAATCTCCTGAAAGACATCAATCTCCTGAAAGACATCAATCTCCTGAAAGGTCTGTTCCTCCCACCAGACCTCATTTGCCAGTCAGGTCTTCTCCTTTCGAGCCTGCTATTTCTGCCAGGTCCAGATCTCCTTCCACTGCCGAGACTACTTTTCGTGCCAGGTCAAAGTCTCGTCCTGGCAGGAATTATTCTTTACGTGTACTTGGATTTAAACTTGAACTTGAAGAACTTCGATTTATTAGGCTAATTCCTAACAAGAATCCAAACCGGCGATTTGAAATTCGAAGATACACTTTTCCTCCCGATAAACTAATTCAATTCAGAGGAAGATTCAGAATATTGCAGCCCATATCAACCGACAAAAAAACTGTATTATCAACCTCCAATGGTGACGTCTTTGCAATAATGGAGGGTAATTATAGTCTTCGTGCAATATATGCAATATCAACTGGCTTACAAAATCGGGCAAAAATAAACATGAACAGGGGAGAGGTTGAAGTTATGACCCCAGAAGAAATCATGGAATCTCCCGTAAACGTGAATCATCCAATCGCAAAGAATTTTAAAATAGTATTTTTAGACCAGTTCCATCCACGAAAGTAGTTAAATTTGTTGAACACTTGTTTTTTTCTCTTCTTCAGAATAAAAAATTCTAACCTATTCTTCAAGACATTTTGAATTTAACAACCACAAAAATATTTGATATGCAGAAAAAAACTGTCGTATTAATTTATTTTTGAAACAAAAAAATTCTCATTGGTAAGAACTTTGAAAGATATCAAATTTCAGAACTTATTGAACCGAAATATGTCCGATTTTATGATAATCCGAAAGGCATGAAATTATAGCCCTTGGAGAAAACTTAGCTCGCATTTTGTCTTTGTTCGATAAAATTACTTTAAGAATTTGTCCAAGCTTGAGAAAGATATAATTTACGTTCAAAACCTGTACACTTTTTTTGTTTTAAAAGAAAAATTATGCGATAATTTTTATTTAGTGATGTGCAAAATAATTCGACTAGAACCTTTCGTTCCGACTCATCGAAAAAATTGGATTCAACTCAGCAGATTAGATTGAGTCGAATGGTATTGAATCGATGCATAAAGTAAACATTTTGTGTTTTTTTTTCAACTCTTTATAACATATCTTAGCGTTTATTTAACCTTAATAAGCAATGGCTAATTTTGTTCATTGAATCATTCTTTACAATTCTAATTGTTGCATTCGGCTAAAAACAACTTGTTCATTGAACAATTTCTAAACAAATAATTTTCTTAAAAATTCATGGAGTACAATTGCAAACAATATTTCACGAAACTGATTTAAGTGCAACGGAAACGAAAAAGTAAGTACGTAGTATAAGCGAGCGACGAGAGCGGAGTGTACAAATTCATTAAAAATGAAATACACGCTGTGCTCAAAGGATTTGTTCAAAATCTCATTTTCTAATATAGTAATAAAAAAAGTTTTAATTTGAATTCTAGTTCCGATTTTGACGTAGTTTGTTGTAGTCAAGTAACCAAATGTTTATAAAGAAGGTGGCAACCATCTTCGCTGAAATAAAATGGAATGACCCTTTAACTTAGATACTTCATCTTTCCGCATTTTTTTATTGATGCAAAAGGGAAAAGGCATAGGGAGCGTCTGCCGTATATATATGCCTTGATGAGAGGCAAATTAATTCCACGAAGAGGTTTTTCCGTTAGGATTTCCTCTTTGAAGTAAAGGTCCACTAATTTTTCTAGTATTATCAGCATGAACGAGGTCAAACTGATCGGGTTAAAGGATTTAAGCTCATATTAGGTCTCCTTGCCCAGCTTTGGAATAAAGATTGCCTTAACCTTCCTACATTCTACCGGGGTGTATCCCCTTGCTAAGCTTGCCCGAAAGATGCTGCACAATGGACCCACCAAGGACTGAAATCCTTCTGGAAATAATGCAGGGAATATTTTATCATCTCCTGCAGCTTTCAATGGTTAGAATTGTTCAACTACACATTTACTTTTTAAATGAGTGACAATATGACTAGCAACTTTCCAATCTTCCATTCTGGCTCCAAAAGTTGGTCCTCCTGAGGGGCCGCCCCCTTATTTAGTTTTATCTGACTCTGAGTATTTTCTCGATTCCCTGACAATACCCACCACATGAGTCCTTCACGGCCCTGTTAAAAAGGCGTCGATTATCCTTTTTCAGGTCCTCCAGTCGAGGATTACACCAGAATCTATCCCTGCCTGTTTTCTTAATACGAAGATGACAATTGTCCTCATACGCTTTATTCATACCTTTTTGTAGAATCTCGACATGCAAATTCCAGCAAACTGTTGAGATCCTCCCTATAAGTATCCCAGGCAGTTGCTTTAGGGTTCCTATACTTTTGAACGTCAGATCGATCGTCCATCGAGGAGGAGAATATCTGCCTATAATCCGATAGGGACGTATCCGATGATACATGCCCTTGAAAACTTTGCCAATACTTATCGAACATAAGGACAAATTAATTACCCCGATTCAATAAACTTAAATCAGTAGTTAAGATGTAATCTAATAAAGACTCACCCCTGTAATTGGTGTCCTTACTACCCCAAGATGAATGATGTGCATTAGCATCACATGCGATGATAAATGTCAATCCATTAACACACCAATAGTCCACCAGATTTCCCCATTTCTCAGATAGTGGATCCTGGAAGTCAAATACTAGGTACGCTGAGTAAATCACCAATAAATTTACTATCCCCTCTGACATAAAGTGCTTAATCCTCTAGCTTTCGCCTCGTAAGCTGATTGGTTCTTATGTTAAAGTAAAAGCCGTTTGTTTCGCTTTCAAATGTCTGCTTAAGATAGCAGACGCTCTTTTAGCGTGGTGAAGGTTTATCTGTATAATATCCGAACTGGAAGCGGGACATCTAGTATCCATTTTAACCTCTAGTTATCTTCTCCACCTTTTCCGAATACAAATCCGGTGCTTTGTCTGCGGATGTCACTTTGGGTTTTGAGAGGATCTTCATATTGTGTTTGAGTAATGATCAGGCACTTAATTGCTAGTGCAGCGTATTGGGGTTCAAATAACCACAGCCAAATTTTAGTTGCAAAAGGAAAGAGTTTATTCTATGGCATAAAAAACCTCCACTCGACGAGTGGAGGAAAAAGCCGGAAATCAAATGGTGATCACAAAAGTAAGTCAGTAATTACCTTATGAGAGAATGCATACGTATTTGCATGACAATCTGTCCGCCATACCTTAATACACACAATGGCAAACAGACAGAATCCAACACGAGACTCGTTGACAATAGTAGGATGACAACCAGTCCTCCATACATCAATGCACCCAATGGTAGACACACATAATCCAACATGAGACTCGTTCACAATATTGGGACGACAACCAGTCCGCCATACATTAATCCACACAATGGCAGATGCACATAATTCAACGTGAGACCCGTTATTATCGGCACACATAATCCAACATGAGTCGTTTACACTCGCAAAATGGAACCTCTCACCACAAAGGGTTAACTTGAACTGAACTTTGAAGAAAATAATAGTTATAAAAGTGAAAACAAATTCCTGATCCAATTACATATAAAGTCGTGGGGAAAGGTTCCATTCTACCTGCTCGGCGCTGACCTTCGAGCTACGCGCAGAGCTTACAGTTTTATTTCGGGTTCAGCCCCTTTTCCGAGAATGGATAAACTAAAGAGACCACAAACTAAGTCAAACTCGCCACAATGTCACATGACGATAAAAAGCAGCCAAATATATTGATCCCCTTTAATTCATATTGAGGCCTGCAGTCGATCTTTTTAAGACTCTCGACCACTTCTGGCTCAGCAGTTATTACAAGTTGGGTAGCTTGACTAATCGCCTTGACACCGATAACCTTTCACACCTTCGTTTTAATGGTTAGATTTTGGATTGCTGTTCTTTTAAGTACTGTGGGAGGTTCTTAGCCCCCACCCGAGGATGTAATTCGCCAAAAACTTCAATGAGCCAAGTACGAAACACTTTGTCCGAACAGATGACGATAAGGGTACCATTTTTGAAGCGGCAATCTTCAAATTTCGGGATGACTGCTCCAGGTTGCACC
>CAKNWW010000006.1:0-10508 GCA_932074435.1 Andricus kollari
AAAAAATTCATTTAAATGGAAAGTATCAAACCCGGCCCATACCAACCGAAGAACAAACTGTATTATCAACGTCCAATGGTGATGTCTTTGCAATAGTGGGGGATAGGAAAGTACTTCATGCAATATATACAATAAAAAATTACAAAGAAAAACGGGCAAAAATAAACATGGACAGCGGCAAGATTGAAGAAATGACCCCACAAGAAATCAAGGAAGCTCCTGCAGGCAGTAAGAGACCAATCTCACTGAATTTTAAAAAAGTAGTTATGAACTAGTTTCGGCAAGACGATTATTTTAAACAAAGTTTCTCATTGTCCCGAAATTTGAAATGCGTAGTCAGATATTTTTCACGAGCTTGGCTAGTCCTCCTGAAGTTTTAGAACGACTAGTCCATCCCCTTTTTCAACTTCCCTGATTTTTCGGGACGACCATACACAACCTATTTTAATTTAAAAAATATAAAACTAAAATATAATATTGTTAGTAATCCAAAGTTGGATCAAAACATTATAAGTAACTGGTAATTGTGGGGTCATATTCTATAACCATTAGGGTTATAATGAAAAACCTCAATATTTTGTTTCAACTCGGATCACCTTTTCACATGTTTACTTTAAGCAATCGAATGTACTCCTGTTTTTTGTTTCATTAAATAAAAACTTCTACCCTAAACGTTCAGACATATTTAATTATATAACCTCAACAATTTCTTGTATGAAAAAAAATGTATGAAATAATTTATTTTTAGAGCAAATTAATTCCGATGAATAAGAATTTTAAAAGATATAAAATAGCGACACTTAGTTCTCTAAAATACATATGATTTTGAAAAAATCCAAAAGGCCCACCAACTAAGATTATAGCCTTTGGAAAAAAGATACAACACATTTTTTTCTTTTTTTGATCAAACTATTTGTAGTACTAACTCAAGACTGATCAAATCAAAAAGTTTTGAATCGATTCAGCAGATTATAATGAGTCGTCTTTTATCGAATGGACGGTACGTTAGGGTTTTCAAGGCTTCAACAATTATTGGGTATAACTATCGGCGCTCAAAATAATGCTAGAGAGTTGTGGGTTTTATGCAATTTTCAAGCTTCATTTGGATTTTTAGCTATTAACAAATAATAAATAATCAGTAAAGAGAATCATTTTGTTAAGCAATCAGTTTCTTCTGTGAATATTTCTTTTCTGAAATAAACTCTTGAATGTCATTCATTCAAACTCTTATTTGACATTTGAGTTTTTGGCATTTGATAAAACCCTGAATATGAATAATTTTTTCAAAATAAAAAATGACGCATTTATTCTTTTCGGAAACTTCAAAAATTTGGGGAGGAGGGCGTAAGAGCAAGAAAATGTTGTGCAATTTTCCTCCACAGTTACGAAATCTGCCTTCGCAACAGTAATACGTTCATGATAAACAGAGCCCATCCTCACAGGCTTTAAAACAAGTATTGTCTTCAGATATTAAGAAATGATAATAATAATTAAAGTATACTAGATTTAGACGACCGGTTTATCACGCTTGAAATCTGAGGTATACTTCCCATGAAGACCCAATAAAATCCCTTCATATCCCTTGACATTTATAAAACCCTATAAAAGCTTTCTAATCCATTGAAACCCGGAAAATGTTTGTGAAGAAATCGTATTTTGAAAAACGCCAATAATTCATATAAAATTCTTTCAAATGCCTTTTAAACCGTTAAAAAACTTGAAATCTTATAAAATCATTAAACATTCCTTTGAATACCTGAAATCCTTAAAAATTAGTTGTCATAACCTGAAATGGCTTGCAATATTAATAGCAATAATAATAATTTAAAAAATCCCGGAACGGATTCCCATGATCGTAACTTTCGGAGCCAACAACTTCTCATATATAAAATCCGGAAACGGAAGGATTAGTTATTGCGATACAGGACAGGCTTGTCAGCACCAGAAATTATCGCAAACACGTGCAACATCAAGACGTGGTTGACCGGTGCCGATTATGTGGAGATACCAACGAATCCATTGGGCACATTATTGATGGTTGTCTTTCTAATACCCGCTTTATAAAACAAAGATTACATCTTATATTGGAATGTCACAATCCAGACGGATCATTACATCTAAGCCAATCGACCCGACATCGTGATGCGAGAAAAAAAAAGGTCAAAGAGTCTACATCATCGACATTGCTTGTCCACCTAACCGAAATTTGCAGGCTACCTATACAAGCAAGATCCATATGTATGGCATAAAGTAAAGACAATATGGAGGAATGTGAAACATGCATCTATTCATCCTATTGTGATTTAGGCTACAGGCAATGTTCACGCAAGATGAACTGAACATCTTGAACATTTAAGAGTCACTAGTGTACTGGAAGCAGCCCAGAAGGCGGTTTTATTAAATACTTGTCTCATTGTGAGAAACTTCCTAGACCATCAGCAAGAAAGCGACCAAGAACCTATAGAGTGATACATGGTGTCTCTAAGAAAGCATCCAGAGGCGACTTGTCACCTCAAACACTCGCGGCATGGGGCGGAGTAGAAGAAGGTAGGTTCTGCTTTAGTAGTACGTACTCTTGGGACAAATAACCTGCCGTCAGATCGTATTGCAAGCGATTTCTGTACTTTCTGTATCCTCCTCTTTAGGGAAACGCTTAGACAGGGACCGTAGGTCGTGTCTGCGTAATCGAAAAGGGACAAGAGTAAGGCTTGGCAGAGAAGGAGTTTGACCTTGATTGCGGGTGCGCGACGAAAAGGGTACAGTTTCCTCAGACGGACATAAGCTGCTTTGATTTTTAATAACGCGTGCTCCTCAAATTCCAATCTGATTGTAGAGTTAGACCCAAATTCTTCGCCTGTTCAGTGATAGGTAGTTAAACACCATCGATAATAAAAATGGGTAAACTTACATTTTTCATGTTGCCTATTTGCAAAATGTCAGATTTATCTGGGTTAATCACTAGAGCGTGGTCCCTTACTCATCTAGCGATATATTCCAAAGCTAAATTGAGAACTAAGGCACCGGAGTCAATGTCATCATTTTATTTACAACGAACGTATACTTGTGTGTCATCCGCGTACATGTGCAAAGAAACCTTCACCTTTTTCTGGGAAACCACCTCCATCGATGATAAATATTAAAGCAAGGGTTCTGATAGCTCATTGGTATATATCGAAAACAGTGGAGGGCTGAGAACCGCTCCCTGTGGTATACACTTTCTTATTGGTCGAGAGTAAGATGAACGAGACTTTTTCAAGTCAGTTATAGAGACTCGTTGACTCCTATTTGAGATGAAACTGCTAAACCAGGATAATACATTTCTGTTCAATCCCTCTGATTCCAACCTGGCCAGAAGCAGATTGTGGTCTAGAGTTTTGAACGCTCGCGTTAGGTCTAGCAGAGCTATAAAAGTGATTTCTGAGCAATCTTAGGCTCTTCTTATCTCGTCTCTTACATGTAAAAGAGTTGTCGCTGCCGAGAACCCCTTCCTGAAACCAGACTGAAAGCGCGGTAGGATGTTGTGGATGTTGATATATCGTGTCAACTGTAGCAGGCGGACTTATTGCAATGCTTTCGACAGGAATGGAAGGATTGTAATTGGGCGCTGGTCCTTGTAAGAATTTGGCCGAGCAGTTTTGGAAAGTGGGCGGATAATACCTTCCTTCCAAGCCGTTGGTAATATTTCTAACCTTAACAAAATGTTGATAATGCCCAGAAGTGAACGCAGACACGAAGGGACTCATAGGAGGATTGCAGTACTGTTAATATCGTCACAACCAGTAGTCGTCGACTTAATAGCTTTGACTGCTTTATACAACTGTATGAGGTCGATTTCATGAAACCGAAAGGCAGGTCGTCCGTTGGAATTTATTGGCGCACGAATGTTTTTAATGACGCTATCCGATGGAGATGCTAGTGGAAGGGTATCGAGGATGAAATTGTTAATCGCCGTTGGGCCGGGAAGAAAGTTTCCCCATGAATGTTGGTTCTGTCTCGACCAAACTTCCGATCGATTGATTTTTTCCCAGATGTGTAAGGAAGATGGCCTTTCGGAGAGGGATGAAAGGTACACTGCCTTTTTCACGCAGCGCCCTATCTCTTGCCCTTCAGATTTTTTGGACAGAGTCAGTATACCACGGAGGATTGGGTCTCGCGATTCTGAATTTTCGGAGCGGGCAGAATGTGTCGATTAAATTTAAGTCTAATTCACAGAAAATTGGAACTGTTTCGTCCACTATGCCTGCGTTGAACACCCTATCCGATTCTGCCACCTCTGTCGCCCTGTCGAACTTAGTTTGATCTACTCTTCTGTAATTTCTACCAACACGAAATAAACCCCGTCCAGTATCAATATTCACATTCACTGTACAGAACGCCATATCATGATCGAAAGGTTTTGACAGCTTGATCACGCCTTAGTCAATAATACGTACTTCTTCACTTACAAAGGCTAAATCTAAAATCGATGACGACCTATCTGTTGAGCGTGTAGGTTCGCTAATAATCTGGTGGAGCGCGAAAGAGCGTGACAAACTGTTTAGCTTGCACCAACCCTGTTGAACAGTGTCAGCTGCATTTATGTTGAAGTCGCCTAAGGATATTATACTATCTGGAAGACCATGAATCCTGGCCAACGCCTTTTTCACAACATCGTCCCAGTTGGAGTTTGAGTTGGGGCTTCTGTAGACCACGACGACACCGAGTTTCGTTTTTTTAAGTTGCAACGTTACAGCGCAGATATCCGCGGCTATATCATCTTTAGGATCGTTCGTGATAAGCGAAGAAGTTTTAATTGAAGGTTTAAAGCGTAGGTCATCACGAACGTATAGACTTTAAAGCTGTATTAGATCAACAATATCGCTAATTTTCAAATTATCAAATTTAATTCTTGACCTTCTCTGTAATCTCTTTCACCAAATATCGTGACAAATAAGTTTCATTTTTTTGGGCTCTAATTCTAATTTGTTAATTTCTTAGACATATATTATATTGATAAAGTCTTAAACGTTTTAAGTTAGAACCACTCAAGTTGAGAGAAAAAAAACATATTATATGAAATTCTAAGCACCTAATTTCTGAAAATTTTGATCAAAAATACGAATGGATGAAATTCATATATTTTATGACTTAAATTTGAAACTGGAACAGGGAATTCGTAAGAAAGCATAATCCTCACTTTGCATAAAGAATTTTCCAAAAATAAATACAGTTTCGAAATGAATTATAATTCTTAGTTGTGACATGGAATTTCAGTAAAGAAATATAATTTTGAGCTTGGGACAGGAAATTTTAGTATAGAATCATAACCAAATGATGGTAGCTACGAGGAAATGACTAAAATTATAGAATCATTTGTCGGGTAGATATCCTGTATTTTTTTTGAATTTATATTAGTTTTTAAAGCTTCAAATAGGGCTTTATAATAGACACTATATAAATGTTCAATGCAAATAAATGTTTTCGCTAAAACGTAAAAGATTATATAAATTATGATATCAGTTTTAACGAATTCAGTAATTTTTTTTTTCCTTGAAAGATACACTAATGAAATGTAAATATCTGAGAATGATAAGGTTGACGCCTATAGGCTATGAAAGAACGTCTCTAGGATATGTTATCATCTAATAAAGTACTGCCATATTCTTTCGTTACATTGTTATTCCATTTTTTTCAATAATACCATAATTAGGTTTTTCTTGTATTAAAAAATATGATGACTGTTTCTACCCTTGTATTTTCCTTGGCATTTGTCCTCGATTCTATCGGTAAATATAATATATCTATAGTTTTAAGTATATTTTTAAAGCTATACCCAAATCAGAACATATGCGATTTAATTTACATTCTATGCCAATCGCTATTTTCGTTTAAAATTTATTTGCGTTTGCCAGAAAAAAGTATGAAATTCATCTGAATTTATTTCGAGAAAATGCAGAATGTGTGTGTTGAAATGAGAGAATTCAAAAAATGTTCCTATTGATGCAAAATCCGTACCATCTGTTACCACGTACGCATATAACATATTCCTAAGGGATCATCCACAAATTACATAAGATGATTTGGGAGGTGGGTGGGTTCGGGAAAATCATCCTTCTTCTTATGAGGGAGTATTGGAAAATATTACGTAACAAAAATTTTCACTAAAATAAATGCCCTCCTAAATATAATCCTGCGATTCCTATTGACGAAGTAAGGTTACAAACTACTCTCATCGGAAGGGAAAAATATGCTTCAAGAAAAAATTAAACTCCTCCAAAATATGCCAGAAGAGAACAAACAAAAACATGTAATCCTGTTGCTTGTTGCAGAATATAGTTCACAATTCGACTGTTTACCTAACGGTGCCCCTATTCTTGTTGTTCCTCGTTCCAGAACTTCTTATTCTCCTGAAAGACATCAATCTCCTGAAAGACATCAATCTCCTGAAAGACATCAATCTCCTGAAAGACATCAATCTCCTGAAAGGTCTGTTCCTCCCACCAGACCTCATTTGCCAGTCAGGTCTTCTCCTTTCGAGCCTGCTATTTCTGCCAGGTCCAGATCTCCTTCCACTGCCGAGACTACTTTTCGTGCCAGGTCAAAGTCTCGTCCTGGCAGGAATTATTCTTTACGTGTACTTGGATTTAAACTTGAACTTGAAGAACTTCGATTTATTAGGCTAATTCCTAACAAGAATCCAAACCGGCGATTTGAAATTCGAAGATACACTTTTCCTCCCGATAAACTAATTCAATTCAGAGGAAGATTCAGAATATTGCAGCCCATATCAACCGACAAAAAAACTGTATTATCAACCTCCAATGGTGACGTCTTTGCAATAATGGAGGGTAATTATAGTCTTCGTGCAATATATGCAATATCAACTGGCTTACAAAATCGGGCAAAAATAAACATGAACAGGGGAGAGGTTGAAGTTATGACCCCAGAAGAAATCATGGAATCTCCCGTAAACGTGAATCATCCAATCGCAAAGAATTTTAAAATAGTATTTTTAGACCAGTTCCATCCACGAAAGTAGTTAAATTTGTTGAACACTTGTTTTTTTCTCTTCTTCAGAATAAAAAATTCTAACCTATTCTTCAAGACATTTTGAATTTAACAACCACAAAAATATTTGATATGCAGAAAAAAACTGTCGTATTAATTTATTTTTGAAACAAAAAAATTCTCATTGGTAAGAACTTTGAAAGATATCAAATTTCAGAACTTATTGAACCGAAATATGTCCGATTTTATGATAATCCGAAAGGCATGAAATTATAGCCCTTGGAGAAAACTTAGCTCGCATTTTGTCTTTGTTCGATAAAATTACTTTAAGAATTTGTCCAAGCTTGAGAAAGATATAATTTACGTTCAAAACCTGTACACTTTTTTTGTTTTAAAAGAAAAATTATGCGATAATTTTTATTTAGTGATGTGCAAAATAATTCGACTAGAACCTTTCGTTCCGACTCATCGAAAAAATTGGATTCAACTCAGCAGATTAGATTGAGTCGAATGGTATTGAATCGATGCATAAAGTAAACATTTTGTGTTTTTTTTTCAACTCTTTATAACATATCTTAGCGTTTATTTAACCTTAATAAGCAATGGCTAATTTTGTTCATTGAATCATTCTTTACAATTCTAATTGTTGCATTCGGCTAAAAACAACTTGTTCATTGAACAATTTCTAAACAAATAATTTTCTTAAAAATTCATGGAGTACAATTGCAAACAATATTTCACGAAACTGATTTAAGTGCAACGGAAACGAAAAAGTAAGTACGTAGTATAAGCGAGCGACGAGAGCGGAGTGTACAAATTCATTAAAAATGAAATACACGCTGTGCTCAAAGGATTTGTTCAAAATCTCATTTTCTAATATAGTAATAAAAAAAGTTTTAATTTGAATTCTAGTTCCGATTTTGACGTAGTTTGTTGTAGTCAAGTAACCAAATGTTTATAAAGAAGGTGGCAACCATCTTCGCTGAAATAAAATGGAATGACCCTTTAACTTAGATACTTCATCTTTCCGCATTTTTTTATTGATGCAAAAGGGAAAAGGCATAGGGAGCGTCTGCCGTATATATATGCCTTGATGAGAGGCAAATTAATTCCACGAAGAGGTTTTTCCGTTAGGATTTCCTCTTTGAAGTAAAGGTCCACTAATTTTTCTAGTATTATCAGCATGAACGAGGTCAAACTGATCGGGTTAAAGGATTTAAGCTCATATTAGGTCTCCTTGCCCAGCTTTGGAATAAAGATTGCCTTAACCTTCCTACATTCTACCGGGGTGTATCCCCTTGCTAAGCTTGCCCGAAAGATGCTGCACAATGGACCCACCAAGGACTGAAATCCTTCTGGAAATAATGCAGGGAATATTTTATCATCTCCTGCAGCTTTCAATGGTTAGAATTGTTCAACTACACATTTACTTTTTAAATGAGTGACAATATGACTAGCAACTTTCCAATCTTCCATTCTGGCTCCAAAAGTTGGTCCTCCTGAGGGGCCGCCCCCTTATTTAGTTTTATCTGACTCTGAGTATTTTCTCGATTCCCTGACAATACCCACCACATGAGTCCTTCACGGCCCTGTTAAAAAGGCGTCGATTATCCTTTTTCAGGTCCTCCAGTCGAGGATTACACCAGAATCTATCCCTGCCTGTTTTCTTAATACGAAGATGACAATTGTCCTCATACGCTTTATTCATACCTTTTTGTAGAATCTCGACATGCAAATTCCAGCAAACTGTTGAGATCCTCCCTATAAGTATCCCAGGCAGTTGCTTTAGGGTTCCTATACTTTTGAACGTCAGATCGATCGTCCATCGAGGAGGAGAATATCTGCCTATAATCCGATAGGGACGTATCCGATGATACATGCCCTTGAAAACTTTGCCAATACTTATCGAACATAAGGACAAATTAATTACCCCGATTCAATAAACTTAAATCAGTAGTTAAGATGTAATCTAATAAAGACTCACCCCTGTAATTGGTGTCCTTACTACCCCAAGATGAATGATGTGCATTAGCATCACATGCGATGATAAATGTCAATCCATTAACACACCAATAGTCCACCAGATTTCCCCATTTCTCAGATAGTGGATCCTGGAAGTCAAATACTAGGTACGCTGAGTAAATCACCAATAAATTTACTATCCCCTCTGACATAAAGTGCTTAATCCTCTAGCTTTCGCCTCGTAAGCTGATTGGTTCTTATGTTAAAGTAAAAGCCGTTTGTTTCGCTTTCAAATGTCTGCTTAAGATAGCAGACGCTCTTTTAGCGTGGTGAAGGTTTATCTGTATAATATCCGAACTGGAAGCGGGACATCTAGTATCCATTTTAACCTCTAGTTATCTTCTCCACCTTTTCCGAATACAAATCCGGTGCTTTGTCTGCGGATGTCACTTTGGGTTTTGAGAGGATCTTCATATTGTGTTTGAGTAATGATCAGGCACTTAATTGCTAGTGCAGCGTATTGGGGTTCAAATAACCACAGCCAAATTTTAGTTGCAAAAGGAAAGAGTTTATTCTATGGCATAAAAAACCTCCACTCGACGAGTGGAGGAAAAAGCCGGAAATCAAATGGTGATCACAAAAGTAAGTCAGTAATTACCTTATGAGAGAATGCATACGTATTTGCATGACAATCTGTCCGCCATACCTTAATACACACAATGGCAAACAGACAGAATCCAACACGAGACTCGTTGACAATAGTAGGATGACAACCAGTCCTCCATACATCAATGCACCCAATGGTAGACACACATAATCCAACATGAGACTCGTTCACAATATTGGGACGACAACCAGTCCGCCATACATTAATCCACACAATGGCAGATGCACATAATTCAACGTGAGACCCGTTATTATCGGCACACATAATCCAACATGAGTCGTTTACACTCGCAAAATGGAACCTCTCACCACAAAGGGTTAACTTGAACTGAACTTTGAAGAAAATAATAGTTATAAAAGTGAAAACAAATTCCTGATCCAATTACATATAAAGTCGTGGGGAAAGGTTCCATTCTACCTGCTCGGCGCTGACCTTCGAGCTACGCGCAGAGCTTACAGTTTTATTTCGGGTTCAGCCCCTTTTCCGAGAATGGATAAACTAAAGAGACCACAAACTAAGTCAAACTCGCCACAATGTCACATGACGATAAAAAGCAGCCAAATATATTGATCCCCTTTAATTCATATTGAGGCCTGCAGTCGATCTTTTTAAGACTCTCGACCACTTCTGGCTCAGCAGTTATTACAAGTTGGGTAGCTTGACTAATCGCCTTGACACCGATAACCTTTCACACCTTCGTTTTAATGGTTAGATTTTGGATTGCTGTTCTTTTAAGTACTGTGGGAGGTTCTTAGCCCCCACCCGAGGATGTAATTCGCCAAAAACTTCAATGAGCCAAGTACGAAACACTTTGTCCGAACAGATGACGATAAGGGTACCATTTTTGAAGCGGCAATCTTCAAATTTCGGGATGACTGCTCCAGGTTGCACC
>CAKNWW010000021.1:0-12595 GCA_932074435.1 Andricus kollari
TGTATGCAACCTTAAGAAATCTCTTCGGGGATATATTCTTCGAAAGTTTATTAAAATATCATGAGATCTTTTAAATCTTTCAAAATCATTAAAATCCTTGGAAATCCTTTTAAATTCCTGCTAACTTTGAATCTCTTAAATTAATTTAATCTAGTAAAAAGTTAATCTATTAAAAATATTTCAAAAAAATTCAAGAAAATTCAGTAATAGGTATAGAATTGAGTTCAGAAGTGGTTAACCCATGAGTTAATTTCGGACCTGCAACCAACCTGTATTTGGTTAAGATTGTATTCTAGTTTTTAAATTACCTTTTGGACAAAGAGTCGTCCGCTGGCGTTCACTCTGATTGAACTGATCCTGTGAGAACAATATAAACATTAACTAATTTGAAGATTAAAGTAATAATTAAAGATATCTAAAGGTTACACTATCCCTTCCACTTAAAACACTAAAAATTATCATTCGAATTTAAACCTTTGGAGGGGAATGGGTTTAGGGCTTGTCACATTTACATGCTACCTATAAATCCGCGCATATAACATACTCTAATTAGGGAAAAACTAGACGTTTTAGAGAACATTCTCTAATGTTTGTTTCAATTTGTATTTCAGTTTTTTAATTACCTGATTTATAACACGACCAACCGTGGCATACTACAGGAGGGTTTGAACCTTGGTACAGTAAATCATTATTTTCAAAGACTGGCGATAACGGCCGTTGTGCACTGGATTCTGTAATTGAAATAGTTGAGTTCATCTTGGGACACCCTATATTAAATTAAGATATAATTCCGAAAAGTACACCCAAGAATGTTGACAATTTTAAGGGTTTCGTTGCCTTATAGATGAGCTTCTCATAGTTTCGATAGAATTTCCGACAGTCCGTCATACTTCTTCACTTGCGTCTCGCTCACATTTGAACCCTGGGACCCCATCTATCCCGCCAGACCCCCCCCCCCCACCCGACGGCACCCCCTCTCCCGTTGGAGCCCATCTGTCAGTCGGAGCACCCCTTATCCCAAGGGAACCCACCTATTTCTCGAAGCAAACTCACCCCATGGAACCTCCTATGCCTCAGGACCCCTCTATCCTATGGGACCCCACTTAGCGATCGGTATCCTCCTTATCACACGGGACAAAGGGTTTGTTATTGAACGTTGAGAAGGATCGTTATTGTCCGTTGCTAAGGGTTATCCGTTGCTAGGGAGTTGTATTGATCTTTGCTAAAGGTTTTCATTACCTGTTGATGGGGAATGTTATCAGCCGTGTGTAGGTAGTTATATTAATCGTTGCTAATGGTTGTTATTGATCGTTACTATGGAGTCGTATTGATCGTTGCTATCGGTTGTTATT
This sequence comes from Andricus kollari, assembly GCA_932074435.1. Lineage (NCBI taxonomy): Eukaryota > Metazoa > Arthropoda > Insecta > Hymenoptera > Cynipidae > Andricus > Andricus kollari. The sequence continues at coordinate 1,353 of CAKNWW010000021.1, forward strand.
GTCCGTTGCTAGGGGATGATGTTGATCTTTTCTAAGGGTTCTTATTGACCGTTGATTAGGGTTTTTATTGACCGTTGCTAAGAGTTGAAAAACATGAAAATTTTATTTACACTGCTTGAAAATGTTAGAGTCAGACAAAGACCGGTGCTACACGAGGCAGATCAAGGCTTTTCTAGGTTTACAGTTAAATACAAAATTAATTCATATTTAACTGGCTTGATGACATTCACAAAAAAAATCCCACTGATTATCCCTATTAAAAAATCCCAGCAGCATTGGCTCAATTCTATACCATTCATTTCTCTCTACCCGCGTCCCTACCAGTCCCACAACATCAAATTCCTAGATATACTTCCAGAATAACTCATCTTTCTTCTTTACCCCTGCTACGTTCCAGTACAGCACCTTCACTACACCTCCACCCTGATTTGCCCCAACCCCCTACTTCCTACGAAACAAATTCCCCTGCACTTCCTTCAACACCTCTTTCTCCTCGTCCCACAGCTATATTTTCTGCTCTACTTTTATTTGACGACACTTTAACTTCTCTTCTCTTCCTTCATTCCTCTCCCTCCTAGCCCTATGGTTTAGTATTCTCTGCAACTCCCTTTCCTTCCTCGTAAAATCGTGATCGATGAAAACCCCCTTATCCTTTATCCAATTTTTATTTTCCATTGCTCCCAACTTCTCTTCCCAGCTCTCCAATTCTACAACTGCCACTTCCTTCTCCTTGCTCTTCTGCAGACTAGCTGTTCCTACCTTACCTTTCTTCCACCTTATGCCCTGTATGAGCGCTTCCACACCCTCCCTTTATTCCCCGCTCTTTCGCTTTAACCCTCTCATCACAATATTATTTCTCCTGTCTGCCTTCTCCTTTCTCTCCACTCTCAACTCCATTGTCCTTATCCTTTCCTTATCCGCCCTCTTCTCCTTTTCATGCCTACGCTCTCCCACTTGCTCTTTTATCATATTCTTTATATTCTATCATATACCTTTGTTCTCGCCCTGCCCCCTGTCACCTAATCTCCTCTTCCAGCTGCTTCATTTCAACTTCTTGTTCTTTCTTTACCGACCCCACCATCCTCTCTAATCCTTCTACTCTCTCCCTCTGCTCTTTTACCTCCTTTTCTTATTTACCATCTCTTATCCTCAAGCCCTCCCTCATACCTTCCATCTGCTCCTTAATGCCCCTCACGTCTTTCCTCAGTTCCCTGATCTCACCTATAAGCATCCATAGTGCCTCCTTCTCTGACTGCCCCTCAATTTTTTGGGGAGGTGACCTACGAATTCTTATTGAACGGACTCTCTACCGTGCTTTTCTGCGGACTATCTTGGCTATCTCTCTTCCTTTTCAAGAGATCCTACGCTTCACTTGAGTTAGACACTCTCTCCCTCACACATGTCTCTCAAGACTGTTGCTGCCTACCGCCCCAAATTCTTCATTTATCCCCCTTTATTCCACCCCTCATAGCCCCTAAAGAAACCCCTTTATCTTCCTTAACATCCACAATCTGTGAAATCTCTCACCACCTGTCAGTGAACACGTTCTCACTATCGACACCAACATGCAATTCCTGCTTTCCTATATACTTTCTGATGTGCATTTTCTTATTTAATTATTATTTTTAGAATTGTAAAATATTACAATTTTAAAGTAAAATCGAATCGAGGTTGAATTTTTGTAGGAAATGTCATGTGCATGGTTGAAAATTCTTTTTCATGTGTAGAACATTAATCTTTTTTCACGAAAATTCTAAATTTGATTGAAAATGCATTGTTTTAGATTTAAATTCAACCATATGGTATCTTTACAATATCGTAAAGACGTCTTTCGATCTGATTAAATCTTTACGATATGGCAAAGACACCTTAACGACATGAACATATGATATCGTAAAGTTGTCATAAACATGTCGTAACGATGTCGTAAAGACTTTGTCCAATTTTGTGCACACTGAGTACGTCCTTTCTTAGTGCCCCTGAAAAATCTCCGAAATAATTTCTGGTTTGCTTCAAAATCGTTTTGCATTTTCTTATCTTCTTCCTTTTCATTTCACCCCTGCTTTCTTTATCTTGTATTTTTACTTTTCTGTTCTTGTACCTATAATCATTTTCTAGTCTTAATTATCTCGTCATTGCCATGACCTGTAATATTCAACTTTTTTTGATACGCTTGTTTCTTTTTGTTAACGGCTATATAGATTTGATTATTCCCCGATGCATCACCAGTCATTCTTCCTGCGATCGCAGTACCACACACTTCATTTCCACTCCTAACAATGATTTCCTGAAGCATTATCTAGTCGCCCTCTATATCTTTATTCCGTATTAGCGTCTCCCAAATTGCCTCACCTAGGCATTCGTTTATCTTATTCTAAAATTTTATTTTTACTTCCAGTTTCTGTGAATTCTCTAGCCTGATCCGCGTCTGCTACGTCTTTTTTATCCTCTTTTTTCTCCATCCTGGACCTAGGTTCATTTTTGCAGCTAAGAAGTAATAATTCGTTCTACATTCAGAACCTCACATAAACTTTGCATGTATCTTTTATTAGCCCTCTCAATCTCTCATTCACAGCAGCAAAGTCGTTCATGCTATGGCGTTCACCTCTGCACTACCACTTCTGGAATATTTGCATGTAGACACGCCATAATTAGTAAAAAAAGTAGACGCTTAAGACCAAATTCTCTAATATTTGTTTAGAACTGTATTTTAGTTTTTTAGTTACCCTTTCAAGCTGAATATTCACAAAACGCCTGATCTCGGAATTCTGCAAAAGGTTGTAAATTATGGTGTAGCAAATGCGGCTATTGATGATGATAGTCCAATAAATATATGAGAAGATATTAAACGGAGAAGGAAAAGTGGGAAGGGTTTTCCAAATGAGTCAACTTGGTGATTCAAGAAATACCATTTATTTAACAGCTTTATTTTTACAAGCTCCCGCATTTGCCTGCACCTCCACACAATTTCATTTCAGTGCAACTCGACCGGAAAAACCCCACTTGTGGGAAAAAAAACGCTCAAGGAGGAGCCAAATCTTCTACAAACTATATATTACTTGATATTTAGACCTACAATGCGGTAAGGGAAAAACATCAATAGTTGGGGTTGTAGCTGGCCTTCCGTTCTTTACTGAGATCTGTAAGAAAAAAATATGAATATTTATTATCCTAAGAACTTAAAGGTATGAAGTTTTGAACTGCTAAGTATATTAGTCTACACAGGGGTGGGTCGACAAAATGGCTTCAGAAATCACAAACAATATCATGCCCAATATGGAGTATACTGAATGTGGAATTGATCGATTTAAATCAAGGTAATGAACTTTCTATTTATTTAGGTTTATTATTATTTACGTTCACAAATACTTTAAAATCCATTCAAATGGTTAACCCATGGGTCAATTTATTGCTAAAAGTGAATGAGGTGATCTTTTCAATTCAAAAAATGAAGAACTTTTTACAGAGCACCAAAATACCTCGCAAGTATGAAAAAAGTGGACGCTGCAGGAAAAAATTCTATAATATATTTGGTTTAGATTGTATTCTAGTTTTTAAATTACCCTCTGGGCAAAGAAGCGTCTGCTGATGTCCACCGACGAAACGCACCATTCTCATATACTGCATAATTCTCTTTATTGCGTGTCACTACAGCACCATCTTGGGGATTCACACGCGATGATTGAAATGAATCTGTATGAACAATATACACATAATTAATTTAAAGATTAAAATAATCATTAACGGCATCTGAAGGTTACACTCTCCCTTCCACTTGACACACTAAGAATTATCATTCGAATATGAAACTTTCAAGAAGTCTCTAATATTTGTTTTAAATTGTATTTAATTTTTGTAATTACCTGTTCTATAAAACCCACGGCCGCGGTATGATGCAGGAGGTTCAGAGCCTTGGTACAGCAAATCATTAGTTTTAAATTTGACTGGCGATAACGGCCGTTCTGTACTTGATCCTTCACCGGATTCTTCATCTGAGTCTGAAAGAAAAATATTGTTATTCACTATCTGAAAGATTAAACACTTTTTTAATATAGAAGAACTAAATTAATGTATATTTCTGAAAGGTGCACTTAAGAATATTGACTTGATACATGGCCTAGAACTTCCTTTTTAAATCGAAGTTGAAAGTACCAATAGGATTCTTAGTGTAGGGTAATATAAATAAACTCGTTATCAATTTTAAGGGTTTCATTGTCCTAGGCATGAGCCCAGGACTACGAGATCTTAGCCCGTTAGAACCTCTTTACGACAACTTTACGACATCCTGTATCCATGTCGTAAAAACAACTTAACGACACGGACATAGGACGTCGTAAAGTTTTCGTAAAGATATCGTAACAATGTCGCAAAGACGTCGTCAAATTTGTTGCCCAGTGAGTTGCGGTATCCAAAAGTATTTAGAAATACTGAGCAGCAGCAGAGATGCTACTGCTGCGTGGAGATTTGAAACGGGAGAACAGAAAGGGGATCCAGAAGTATTCATTATTTGTCACGTTACCTCTAGTTGGAAACTTGGGTACCCAACGAATACCCCCTTCTTCGGGCAGTGGAACAACCGGAATCGGCGGCTTTCGATTCAGCGCTCGAATCTCTGCCTGGTTCAATGCTTGAATAGTCCCATCTGGATTCATTCTAGAAAGTTTTCGGTTGTGGTAAAATAAGCTTCCATCTTTATTGTATCTTGACGGAAGCATTGATTCTGTAACACAAAAAAGGTGGATTTTTATTAACGAATATTGTTCTCGAAGCCCAAAAATATATTATCGTTCCGAAAACGACAACCTAAATTTAATACCAAAGGCAGTTAATACAGGTACGTGATTCTAGGTCCGCGCAGATTTTGTGAGAGTCAATGTAAAATGCCTATCCTCAAAAGTACGCCAAATCTAATATGAAAATGGTTTTCTGTGCTCTCAACAAGTGGAATCTCACTGGTTCAGAAAGGTGTCACTGGTTCACTCAGCGGAATTCCATCACTGGTTTCATCAGTAAGGTTCACTGGTTACTCAGTACCCGTAGTGATCTGGTCGTAAGCGTTGACGTCCATCAGCTGGTTAGGTATGACACTTACCATTTATCACTATTGCAGCTAGGCCCCAAATATTTCTAACACAAACAGTAGTACACAATAAAGTTTGTTCTCAGTAAGAAGAAGCTAATTAAGGCTAATTAAGATGAATTCGCTACTAAATCTGCTACTCGCCCAAATTTGACGAACAATTTTTAGGGGACCTAATTCATTCGAATGTGTCAGCACGAATTAATTTCAGTGTCAGCCAATTCATTTCAATTCGCGAGATTTAAAGTCAAGCTCCGAATCGCCTGAATTCATCAGCGCGAATACAGTTCAAGTCTGGGTCCGTTGTAAATAAATGAAGGATCGGGGAACAAAAGGGCCTATCCCAAAAATTTTTCCGAATTGACTTTTGCACATTTTTGGACTCCGCAGCGAAAGCCGTTTCTAGGGTGTGAACTAAAAAAATAATAAAGATCTTTTTCCATTTTTTTAAATTCATCAAAGCCTGTCATCTTATCTTGTATTGCGAACATTCTCTTTGAATAGATTCTTAAACTGTGTGCTAATTGCGAAATGTTTACTCTGTGGACAGCGAATTTGTTTTACCAATACGTCGTTAGCGTAACTGATTACTATGTACATTGTTATAAGATTTTTTTCTCAGTGTAAAAAATTTAAAATCTAATAAAGTTGCGAAATGTACAATTTAAATAAAATCTTGATTACTTTTCTGTGTTTAGGCATACGACGATAATCGAGCTAGCCTCTCTATTTGTATCAACATGGGTAAATGTACGAGATGAAATTTGTTTTCCGAAATATTTCACAATCATTTCCAAAGTTTTAAGCTGAATAAAGCTATTGTTTAATATCTGTAAAATTATTTAGAAATATAAAAAAAACTTTCTGAAACATTAAATTCATTTTGTTAATGAATGAAAATGAAACCCCTTGAAAATATTATTCGATATTAACTTTTAAACTTTCTTTGCAGAAAGTTTTAAAGCATTTATGATTACAAAAATACTTGAAGAGCAAGTTCTCTGCAAATTACTTCTTAATATCCCTGAACTAGCTCTGCAAGTTCTCAGCTAACGTCTTCTGCATTACTGCTTAAACTGAAACATTTTAGCATAAATGCAGTAGAATTTTGCATTACTCTTCTTCAAAAAATGGTCTGGATTCGCCGAGCTTCTCGAAAATACTCTGCAAAAGTCTCTGCTTAACTGTTTAAATTAAAACACTTCAGCAAAAATGCAGAGAAACTGTAGATCTGAAATAGGTGAACCAGAGAGGCTGCACTGCAAGATGGCTCAACAAATCCTTGAACACCACGGCCTGCCTTCCTTACTTGAGGCGGACAGACGGGGGTCCCAAAAGAGGTGTCTTAACGGAGACTTTGGGACACCAGGTCGAATCCCATAGGGTGTTTCTTATTTCCCTAGCTTCTCGTGGGACGCGAACTAAAGATAATGGCGTCTTTCAAACAGCAGCCAAGGCATCCTACAGGGGGCAGTGGCTGCGTAAACTTCACCTGGAGGAACTCCCCAGGCTTATCCTATAGGCAAGAGGAAGAAGGGCTCCAGAGAAACTCCCCCAAATAGGAAGTTGAAACGGCAGAAGGCTCTGGAAACACACGGCCTTACTTTCGCGCAGATGGCTAACAACGCGTTGGTGAGAGTTGTCGCTGCGTCGGGTTATCCTGAGAACTGGCTAATTCTCGAGGAGTGGGACAGGCAGGCTGAGGAATGAAATCTCTAAAGGTTTTGACGCGGTACCCCGCGAGGGGCACGACCCCAGATTCAATGACGTCTTCATCAGGTCGGGGGCCATCGTAGTGGAGGCCGCGGACATCTGGTCGTAAAACTAGATAGTGGAAAAAAACCCCAACGTATAGGCGACCGTACTGATTCCCGTCACCCTCGAGAGTCCGGCGACCGTTCTGGTGCGCCTGGACTTTCAGAACCTCTCTCTGCGAACTGATTCGTGAAAGATATATTCCGACTGGGAGGGTTCCAGGCCGAAGGCGAGAGGCTGGATTCTAGTCGTCGGTCTTCCTGCATCCTCAATCAGAGCCCTCGCGGTTCTAGATTTCCAGCCTTATCCAGGGGCGGGTAGGTTTACCTTTCGAGTGACCGAACTGGGTTCCACAGGGGGACCAGAAGCGCTCGGAGGTGCCCCGAATTAGTCTGTCAATGGCTGAGACGGGAATCTCCACGATGCAGGTTAATTTGCACTACAGCAAAGGCGCCTCAACGTTTCTAGCCAGACGCATGTCTGTGGTGCAGACAGGGCTCGCCCTAATCCTAGAACCCTGGTTATGCAGGGAGAAGATCTGTGACTTCTCAGAATGTGGCTCCATATATAAGGGGACGTACGAAAAAAATGTCAAGGGCACGCTTAGCCGTCAAGGGTATTGATGCGATCTTGGTGCGCCTAAATTCTGCTATAGAGATCTCACCGCTATTAAGGTGTAACTCAGGGGCAGTAGCGGTGAAAGGCTAGAGGTATTTATCGCCTCCGCTCATTTCCCTGGGGATGTCGAGGGACCTCCGCCTCCCAGAGAAATGGAGGCTCTAATTCGACACTCTCAAGAGAACAAAATTCCCCTGCTATTGGGATGTGATGCAAACTCTCACCACACGTTGTGGGGAAGCACAAACATCAACGACAGAGGGAAAGATTTGATTGAATATATAGCGGGCACAGCTAGAGATTCTGAATCGGGGTGATACTCCCACATTCCAGACTAAAAACAGGAGTGAGGTTCTCGGTTTGACTCTATGTTCGGGTCCACTGAGGAGCAGGGTAGTGGACTAGAGAATCTCGGATGAGGAGTCTCTCTCGGGCCACAAATATATCGTGTTTCGATTAACCCCAGGAAAACCGGTGGTTTCCAAGATCAGAGACCCCAGAAATACACTTTGGGACTCATATAAGGAGGAACTCAAAGGGAGGCTTGCGGAATTTCCCACAAGCTATGGTACCATTGATGAGGTATAAAAAGAGAAATTTAAACTAAAAAAATTAAGATAAACCAAAATATCGCACCTAGGACCCAAAATTTTGTGAAAATGCTTATAATGATAATAACATATGTTTGAATTGTTTTAAAAAGAAATGCGAATTTTCTAATACAGTGATGTCTGATCTTTCAAGATATGATTGATTATATCATATTTTACTTACCGGCTTCATGAAGAAAGACCGTAAAAATGAAAAGTAGAGCACCAATCAAAATTCTCATTTTGCTTCAGACGAAGAACTGATTTTTAATAAATTTCCAGATTTGCAACTAAGCTGATGTTGAATATGTTCTACTTGTATATATACTACCCACCATCAGATTGTTGACAACAAATATTATCTACATTCTGGTGGCGAAATGGAGCTAAGACAATAAAATCTTTTGCAAACCATATTTTTTCTGCTAAAAAATATGAAAACTTTATTTGTCCTCCTTGAAAATATTAGAGCCAGATCCAGACCAGAGCTACACGTGGCAGATAATGGCTTATCTAGGTGTACAGTCAAGTTCAAAATTAACTAATATTTAACTTGATTTATAGCATTAACCAAAAAAAATTCCATTGGTTATCCCTATTGAAAAATCCCATGTAGGAAACTATATAGGAAACTATGTAGGAAATTATATGGGAAACTATATAGGAAACTATATAGGAATCCATATGGAAAACTATATAGTAATTTGAGCCCGGACCATAAATAGTTTTTCATATGGTTTCCTAAATAGTTTTCCATACAGTTTTCTATATACTTTTCTATGTCCACTTTTTTTTCAACTATTTTGTAGAAAATTCCTCCTTTTGCTTAGCAATTCAACAATTTCGTAGAAAATTAAACGCTTTGGGTAAAAATTAAATTTTGGTTCGAAATTCCAATTTATGCTTAAAAATTAAAATAATTACTTGAAAATTTTACTCCTGGTAGAAAATAAACAGTTATGAAAAAATTATATTTTTGGGTTACAAATTTGACTGTTTTTACAAAAATTTTTAATTGACACAAAATAACTCTTTCATTTTTTGATTTTAAAATTGGTATTTTTAATTGAAAATTGATATTTTCTAGTGGAAAATTCATCTTTTTTATCTAAATTTTCACTACGCATTTGAAAATTCATCTTTTTTTTTGGTTAAATTTTTTTTCTGAAAAATCAGCTATTTAATGTTGGGTTGAAAATTAATCATGTTAGTTAAAAATTCATCTTTTCGGCTTGAAAATTTAAGTATTTGGTTAAAATTTCAACCCTTTAAGGTAATAAGTACATCTAATTTTATCTTGTATTGCGAATATTTTTTAAAAATAGATGCCTAAATTGGGTGTTAATTGCGAAATATTTACTCTGTGAACAGCGAGTTTATTTTACCAATACGTCATCAGCGTAATTAGTTACTATGTACATTCTTATAAGATGTTTTTCTCAGTTTAGAAAAATTAAAAACATAATAAAGTTGCGTAACATACAATTCAAATAAAATCTTTATTACTTCTAGAAAAAAATTAATTTTCTACTAAATAGTTAAATTTTCTATCAAAATATTTAAATTTTCAATCAAAAAGATGATTTTTTAACAAAGAAGATGGGATTCCCTCAAAAACCAGAATTTTCAACCAAATTTTTTTAATTATCAACTGAAAAATATACATTTTTAATCAACTAGTTTTCTACTAATTTTCTACCAAACGATACGAATTTTCAACAAAACACATGAATATTCAACCAAATAGCTGAATTTTTAACTGGAAAAGATCAATTTTAAATTTCGAGTATTGTTTGTAAAACGGAAATGGAAAAGTTAAATTACTAGTTTAAAAAATTTTCAACAAAAAAATACCAATTTTCAATTTATAAGTCCTCAAACAAATCGTTGAATTTTAAAGACAAAAAGACCAATTTTCTACCAAAAAGTTGAAGTTTACCCGAAAAATAAGATTTTTCAAGAAAAATGTTAATTTGCCACTAAATAGTTCAATTTTCGAAACAAAGTTTAAACATTCCACTAAATATTTGAATCTTCAACAAAAGACATGAATTTTCAACAACAGCATTAAATTTTAAACTAAAAAAAAAATATTTTCAACCCACTAGTTGAATTTTTAACTGAAAAGATCGATTTTCGAATAAAAAATGCAATGGTTAAATTTAAGGTTTAAAAATTTATTTTTCAGCTAAACATAAAACGAATTTTCTACGAGATACTTAAATTTTCAAACAAGGAGATGAATCTGCAAGCAAGAAAATACATTTTTAACAATGTAGTTCAACTTTGAACCAAGTAGTTGAATTTTTTACCAAAAAGATTTGAAAGTTCATATTTTTTTTTGTTCAAATTTTTTTTCTAAAAATGTAGCTACTTGATGTTGGGTTGAAAATTCATCCTTTATAAGTAGATAATTCAACGATTTGGTAAGATAATTATTAATTTCGTTGATAATTCGTCTTTTTGAGTAGAAAATTAATCATGTTTGTTAAAAAATTCATATTTTTGGCTGAGTATTCGAATAATTTTTTAAAGTTAATTCTTAAATTGTGTGCTGATTGCAAAATGTTTACTCGGTGAACAGCGAGTTTGTTTTACCAATACGTCATCAGCGTAATTGATTACTATGTACATTGTTATAAGATGTTATTCTCAGTTAAAAAAAAATTAAAAACATAATAAACTTGCGTAATATACAATTCAAATAAAATCATTATTACTCTTCTGTGTGTGGGCAGATAACAGTAATCGAGCTGGCGCCTCTTTTTTATAAAAATAGGTCAATGTATGCGATAAAATTTGGTTTCCAAAATATTTAAAAATCATTTTGAAAGTTTTAAGCTAATTAAAACTATTGTAATGCAATTTAGGCGTACGTCTCACGACACCGATTTGGACTTCATCAGAGTCTACAAGAATTTGCAAAACAACCATTACTTTCCAAGTAATGTCAGGAGAAATAAGACCTTCTCCAGAATAATAACTATTAAAAGTCCAGAATCGGGGAAATGTTATTCAAACATTTTATTCTACAGAGTCAAGAAAGTGTCGCCAAGATCACTTCCACTTAGAAAATTTGTCACTCTAAACGTAGAGTTTTAATTTACCAAGTTGACAATGATTGTCTAATCATTGCCCTATAATCAGAGTAATCAGTTCTGATTCAAAAGTCCATTCTCTCAACTCTCATTATCATTGAG
>CAKNWW010000022.1:0-13916 GCA_932074435.1 Andricus kollari
ACCTGTTGGGGTAGTCCTCGGTAACGGTAAATTTTGCCTTAACTCGTCTTTTGAGCTCTTGCTCCCCTTCTTAGACCAGATATTGGTGGTCAGTCTGAACTGACCATGTTGACCAGGTTGCGTAATTCAGCCTGAGCCAGTCGACCAGGCCATAGTGTCGACATTCTTTAAAATAGTGCTCATTCAACCTACAATTGAGGCAACCGGCTACATGTTGTTTTCTGACATATAAGACATATAAGTCTACCCCAAAAACCAGAACAGGCTTTCCCTTCGTTTTTGAGGTCGCTGAATCCGAATCCGGGGTCCGTTTAACTTCATCATGTCCGATTTCGTCCCTAACCTCAAAAAACATGAAAATCGCTGCTTACAGGTGAAACATGATTGGTAGCTATGAAAAGTGGTCATATCCTACGTTTTCGAGGTCGCTGAGTACGAATTTGGAGCCATTGTGTTTCTATGACATCACATTCTGTCCCTAACCTAAAAAAAGGGGGAAAGTGGTGATATTATGTCCCAGCCTTTAAACTTAAGTGAGTAACGTTGGAAAAACTGTTAACCCAACAGACCGCAGACTCGCCACTCATCCGATTCCTCGTCCAGAGAAAATTGAATGCTAGTCGAAAATCAGTTGATGACGCTGACAGAAGTGTCAACCCCAAAAACGTAGGGGAAGCCTATTCTGGTTTCTGGGGTAGACAACTTTTTTGTTTGTGGAGCTGTGTAATCAAATAGGGTGTGAGTCAACAGAAAGAACAAATTTGTCTGCACAATTTTTTCCTAAAAGTCTAAATATTCTAAAATAATATTCAATATTTTACTATTACATTTTTTTAAATTATTTCATCCATCCCATGATATGCACCTCGGCTATGAATTATTCGTTGAATACAATGTATTTATTTTTCTAACTAACTCTCCTTTCCCTAAGATTTGTTACCTAATACAATTAATATGCTAATATGCTGTGTTTAAGTTTCGATTACATCTTGTACTTCCCTGACTGCTTGTATTCTAAAATATCTTCAATCTTTCTTGCCTTATCATTACATTAATTTCTTTTGTCGTATATAATCCATGCATTTCATATTGTATATATAAATATATATGTGACCGTCCGCGAAGAAGGGGATATAATGTTGAAAAACTCAATTTTTAGTTTCCCACACCAATCGATAGCTTTTTACTTGTTCTTCCATAATAAAAATTATTATTCCTATATTTGAAAAATTCGTATTGATAATAATCTGAAAAGTGAGGCCCTCTTATGAAGTTCCTCTATTAGATCGCTTATTCAATCGTTCCTAATGTAAAATGAAGCTAACGCGCATTAGGTCCCTTTCTTCGCGGACGGTCACATATGTACACTCATCATTATCATTATATACATGTTAGTTTTTAAGAGCTTCACGTTGTGACAGGGTGAAATTCAACTCACCTGTCACTTCAAGTTGATACCTATATTAGATGTTTTTAAATTCATATCCATCGCGACCAAGAGCGGAAGTTATCTCGGCCGGGAGCACGCGTCAGAAATGGTATATTTTGGTTATTTACTCCTCGAAAAATCTGTTTTCATGTTAGCTAGCCTCCACCTGTCAAACCGAGATCAACGACAACAACAACAGAAGCCGGGGGCGTGTCGTCCAATCAAATGTTTACCAGGAGTTGCTAACGTACCTATCACCAACCATATTTCAACCATCCCACGTCTCCATGGTAACCGATCTTCGTCCAAAATGGCGGACCTTGAACACACAGTTTGGTTAACATCGTGCAAGTCCGCCACCTTCTATTGGCCTTTCAACACCATGTCAACGAGACGTGACGTCACAACAAACTCGCTATTAACGACTCCATGGCAACCAGGGCTGAGTCGCAACGTCAAAGGATTGCTAGGGTTTCTGTCACGCGGGATTAGTTATTTTGGAATGTACAAGGACCACCAGTAACTATCCACTAACCACCTAACGATCACCATGGTTACCGCTTCCTGCAAGTCAACGCTGGGCCAATCAGATTCTCACAAGACGCCGCCATCTTCTGTCAACCTCTAACGCCATGTCACGGAGGCGTAACGTCACACGAGCAACCACGACTCTGGTGTTACTGAACTCAACTTATTAGTAACCAGGGACGCCAGTTAAGCGTCATATTGCCAGGACATGTGACGTCACGATCCTCAATCTGTAATAAGATGCTCGGAAACCTGAGGAATGTGAGCTCATTGGTCGTCGAACAGCCTATCGGACGAATCTATCAACCAAGGAATGCAGTCATCATGGAAGACTTGTTACCAGAGCTCGATTTACGTAAATCGTAAAACTGGGTAACCATGTACCGTCGTACTATTTTAAATTTGACTGGGAATGTTATTGTTCCCAGTCCCTCTACTAGGCGCGCGGTAGTTTATGTTTTGCAAACCTTAATCCTGATGTCATTTTTAGGATTTAGCTCGGAATATTCGTCTCAAAAACTAATACTTGAAAATTGTCACGCGAATAGATTAATAGTTCTAGATAGTAATTGTTTTAGTTCGTAGTGTTCCCCGGTATTTGCGCAGTCATTTAATGTTTGTGAACGCGCCTTCATGCGAGCGCCCTTCGAGTTCACGGCCTTGGTGCGTCCCATGAATCTGTCACTTTCGTTTTTGGTCTGCTAGCAGCAGCCAATGACTCGTCTCTGAATGTATATTTAACCTGGCCTTGATTGGTTTTGATTTCGCTCGATGGAAATACATGGAAAGTCGTTTACTAGATGTACCGAATCATATATATATATATATATATATTGACTGCTACAATGGATGTATCGAAAGGTCAAGCGTTCTTTTAAGTTGATGCTTTTTTTTTACTTTTGTGTGTAAAAGTCGAGTCAGTGTGAGGGGCTTTCGCTGAAATTTTTTTTTTATATTGCTTCTGGTTTTTTTGTTACAATGGTCACATGTTCGGGATTTTGTGCCGACGACCACGTGGTTGCAGCAGAAACCCTTTTGCGGGGTTTTTTAAAAATTTCATTTGGTAGTTTTACGAGCTGTTTCAGTTATATCTAATCTATCGGGAAATTTAATGATAATATTAACGCCTTAATTTGTCGAGTTGTCGGAAATAAAATACCGAATTATAGTCTTCTTTTTCTTCATACGTATTTGGTCCGTTGTGATTTCAAGAACCGGCCCTGACTTTCCATGTTCCTTTAGTTTTCTTTTCTTTTAGGTTTAGGTAAAATTAAATGAAACTAACTTTAAAACTGCCGGGCAATTTAATGATTTACTCTTCCTTTTTTTTGTTGTGTGATAGCGGGCATGGCTGGCGCCCATAAAACCTACCGATATACGTATACCCATGCATATACGTATATAAATACGTATATGCCTGCGTATACTCTACTCTTCGAGGGGAAATCGCCATTCTTTTGGCGGCAATAAACCACCCATCGCAACCTAGTGACTATGTATCAGATATTTCCTCGTACGCATGCAAATGAATTATTCGCTTTCATTTCTTATTTACAGTGTCGCTTGTTTTTCGAGTCCTCTCCTTCTCTGTACATTTGGTTCGAGTTGGGTCGTCACATGCTATCACCCCCTGGCCTCCAGAGTCCTTGACAATAAAACTTATTTATTTATAAATATTTGAGGGTTTAAATTTCAGACGTATCGGAATAATCTCTCGTCTCTTCGATTGATAGAAGAGAACGTAGCATTATTTTCCAGGTTCGTAGTCAAGTGAAAAAATTGCTTTTGAGCAGTTTAAGTTTCAAAAAGTGTGTGGCCTAACGCGATAATACATGTTATTATGTACCCTCTCGCGGCACGAGCCCGATGAACCGACCACGTTCCGCCGCGCAGATCGCGCGTTATAAATCAGGCAATCTTAAATGCGAAAGATCGAGTACCGAACTCCATGTTTCATCGTTCGTCTCTAAAATCTCAGAAACGCATGCTTTAATTTGTTCACATGAACTATTTTTACTTTATCTCGAAATATTTGCAATTCGACATTTAAATCGTTAAGAAGTTTATTCATTACATATAGTCCGTCATAGTGGTCCTACAATTTACCAATTGGCGGTTCTTTCAACAAGTAAAAATGTTGCCCTTCTTCAACATCTAATTTATTTAGTTTTCTATCGTAAAAATGTTTGATTCGCTCCTTTGCTGCACGCAATTTATCACGAGCCATGGATTGCGTTCCGGACATTCTGTTAAAAAGATCATCAACGTATCCTACATAACTTTCCCCTCTAACGGGGAGACACCTCGCTGCCGACTGTTTCTCCCTCTTTCTCTATCTCTTTCACTTTATCGTCAACCAGACTTGTCCATGAAATCCTCCTTTCCTCTTTCTTTCACTAGGAACGATCCTACAATTACCTGTTCTATTAAGTCGTCAGGAATCGGAATAAGGTCATGGGGTTCAGAGTCCGCGTCGGATAATCGACGATGCACGTTCAGTATCCGGCGGTCTCACTCTTCAGTAGTTGTAAGGATGGGTACGGGCTATATTTTTTGCTCACAAAACCATCCTTCTGGAAAACCAACAATTCGCCTAAAAATATTCCTGACCCAGCCTCAATTCGCGATAGGTATCCTTCCGCCAACTCGGCGTTCTCAACTGGAAGGGAGACTAATTGTCGTGTTTTCACCATGAGTCTCTTAAATCCAAAAACCCCGTCAAAAAATAGGGTTGGGGATGAGGCGTTCTCCAGCTCTTCTACCTTCTTCTTAGTCCTCGTCGTTCTTCCTCGTCGTCTTCTTCTTCGTCTCGCCTCTATTTATTTTCTTTGACTTTCGTTGGAGGCCCTCGAGCGTTTATTGTCCTACAAATTTTCTTGTTCTCCGTAGTCGTCTTTCTTCGTCCTACCGCCGGAGTGGATGAGTTTAGTGCCCGTTACTTCACAATATTCACAAATTATTTTCCTCCCTTTTTACATTGAATTTCACAGTCACAAAAGACCTTTACAGTTTCTTTTTCACCTTTTGTTCACTGTGCACCTATGACCTTCGATCGCTGCGCGTGCGCGAGTCAGTTTTAAAAATCCCACTGCTCTGTCACCAAAAAAATGGTATGTAACGCAAAGGTTCAACGTACGTGAAAAATTAAATCTGGTATCTTAACCCAACGATGTCCACCTCCGCTTCGATTGCCGATAAGACCGGTTTCTGCTGCAAGGGACTAAAGTTTGCCTCGCGTCACGCTGAAATCTAAATTTGCTGCTGATTAAAGGACGGTCCTCGACAGACTGACTCCTGGCTCGACTATCTATGCTAACAGAGGGCTGGCATGGCTGCACGAAATTTTAGCCTGTTTGAAAAATAAGAGGTAAAATTTGTTAATATTTGTTTTACAGAAAAAGACCAAAAGATCTAAAATTCAACTGCATATAATATCTTGAATATTTAAATTATTATTGTTTATGCTTAGAAAATATTGATTGTCAACAATTTTCTCATTAGTTTATGCCTACATGCTACAAAGAGGTCATTTCTTTTTATATAAATGCAAAATAAACTCCATTTTAAGAATCATTGTGAACAAATTGTATCGTCTTTTTCCATTTCCAATTTTTTGCTGGCATGGATATTTAAAGTTTTATTCTATTTCTTTAAGAACTTGGCGGTCGTTCGCTACCGCGAATCACGATAATATTTAAAAATGGAAAATAAGGAATTTTAAAATTTAAACGACGAAAGTATTTTCATTTCAGAACAGCTTTGTTTTTTGTATTTTATTTTTGGAACTTTTCCAAAACATTAATTTAATTATTTAGCAAATAATAACTGAAATATTTAGTCCATAATCTTGTAGACTTGATTGACGGAATTGGAAAATTGAATTGAGAAAAACTGTTTTATTTGAGAAATGGTAATACAGTTTAAGATTGCAAGTCGATGTATATTACATTATCAACAAAGTAGTTCAAATTTTAACCAGAAGAGAATAATTATTTACTGAAAGAGATGAATTTTTCACGAAAAAGTTAAGATTTTAGTCTGAAAAGTAGAATTTTTTAGAAAATCATTGTCTTTTAAAAACACAAGGATGAATGCTCAACAAAAAAGTTTATTTTCAACTAAGTAAATTTTCGTTGAATTTTCAAACCTCAAAGACAACATTTTTAGAAATTCGTTGAATTTTTATTCTAAAAGGATGAATATCCTATTAACAAAATGATTTTTAAAAAACCAAAGTTGTATGTCTTGGCAAAAATCGAGATCGAAAATTCACATATCGGAACAACTCTGAAAATTGGACGAAAAAAATTTGAACATTGATATCTCGAAAACGCCTGCATACAAAAATTTTAGGGTGTGATTTTAATGATAAGTGGGCCAAAATACGTGAGAAAATCTTGATGAAATATGGTGGGCAATGTATATTCGCGTGTCAGATGGCGCTGTTGTCAAGATCAAAGACAATCTCATATTATCGCACGAAATAGTCCGATCAGTGCCATCGGCTTCAGAAGGCATAGGAGCACCACTGTTTGCCGACGGGAGCTCGTCATCGTGCTTATTCGCGTGTGCTTCCAACTTCGAGTAAATTGTCGGAACATCATGACGTAGTTATCCAGCTAGGCCGTTAGGGTATAGCGCCTTAACGCAACGCTCCTGTTTTACCACACCTAAGTGAGCACCGTACAACCCCGCAGCTTCTCTCACCCATCCTCGGGGTGCAACGTCAATTTTCGGAAACATTTAATGGAAGATCACTAAATCCAGTTTGCACTGTATCTGCTTTAAAATTAATGTATTTTGTTGAAAAAATATATTTATTGGTCTACAAGTTTCCTAATAATCTATTCTGGAACGTGAAAGTGATTTCTCTCTTTTGTTGAATTTAACCACTTTTTCTCTAATTTTACTTTAATTCAAAGCCATACAAATTGAGAAATGCGGCACAATCAGGTTTTCATGTAGAATGGAGTTCTAGATCATTACAGAAAAGATTTTAATCATTTCATATTTACTTAAAATTCATTTAAGAAGAACTCAGAATTAATTCAGATATTCACACTTTAGAAAGATCTACGAGTACTTTGACACTATGCACAATACGATAATTTACCAACGAATTAGATCGATAATGGTTTTAAAAAATAACCCTAAATCTAGGTGTAGAGAGGTCTCGCTGACGCTACTCTTTGCTCGCTCTATTACGTGACCTGAATCGAACGCTTTGACTACAGGTGTTTGCCTACCTGCGCACTGGAGGGACAAGGATAGGAATTTCGGAAATAAGGTTCAATGCATTTTGTAAAGTCTGGATTTTACCAGATGAACAGATGCTCTCTCAAGATATCTTTACTTCAACTCTAAATGCTCTTTACTAAATCGGTGAAACCTTCTCGAGGCTTGGCATTCAAGTTTAATCGTTTTTATAACCAGGGTTTAAGAGTGGACTCAGGCCTGATCATAAGCGACTAAAGATTTGACTGACAAGTCATAAATTTTTACATCTACCTTCGTCACTCAGTTTACACGGTTGACCAGCTCTGAGTGTCTAGTAAAATGAAGAAATTTTCAAACACAAGGCTATACTTTTGTATGAGCAAAATTTCCAAATAGAATATTCTAAGATTTACTCGAATTTTCTCCGTCAAAAATGTTTGGGCAAATAAAAGTATAAAAACTAATCTAATTATAGTTAGCGCAAGTATATGATTAATGATCTACATATCCTATTACATAAAAGGAAGGAAAAAAATATATTTACATAAAATGTGCATCGGAGAGAACTTCAAACCATGATTGACTTGTGACGGCGACCATTCCTTGTATTTTCTTCAGCATTCATACCTTCCTGTAGGGTTGTAGCTACCTGGCTTAACTGCCCTCTCTCTCTCACAGGCCACTCTCTTCTTCCTGCTGCGATTTCTAATTTCAGCGTCATGAGGGATTTCTTGGCCGGCTCAGGTACACACTCCTTTTTCTTGGAAACTGCTATTGGCTTCTTAGATTTTTCAGTGTCTGGTTTCTCGTTGTCCTTCCCGTCTGCACTTGGATTATTTTGAGGGATGTTTGCTCATTTGCTTGGTTTAAGATCTTGATCTTGAAAAATATCTTCCACCAAATCTTCATGGCGACTTTTTTGCGGCGCGTAGATGCCCCGTTGTGGTTTTGTGTTGACTCTCTCGAGGGTGGAAGCTCTCCATGCTTCTTTAGCTTCGCATATCTGTTTCATTTTACTAGCCATTAATGGATCTTGGATTACTGCATCCCCGATGTCGATGTCCGCGTAGCCGATAGCATTGAGTGTTAGTTCTCTCATAATTTCGAGCTCAATCTCACATGCTACATCCGCGGTTGTGGCGGTGCTTTGCATGCTCGTGGAGGGTTGTGGTTCCTCTTCTTGCCTAACATCTCGGGCGAATTTTGTAGGATGTCTCCGTCAAAGTTCAAAGTCTCGAAAAAGAACAAAATATTCTAAGTCGCTCAGAGGCGCATCAAAATTCTCCCGAAAGAAGCTAAGAAATTTTGTATGGCATGCACAAAACAGGCTATTCAAAAAGTTAAACTCTTATAGGTAGGAGAGAGAAGTGGACTTCGTTCCGACCTTAGAGAAACTTTCCTTTACAGAGATAAATTTGGGGACTTAGGTTTCTTACGCCTAAGAGCACAAATGTATCCCAAGTTCTCAGAGAGCTATACAAGAGAATACAATAAATGTAATTTCTTGGCTACCCTTGAGGCACTCCCCAAGTGGGAGGCTGCGAGTCTGCGCTCTGGTTCTGCCCTCCAGTGATGCAATCCATCTGGAGCGAAGGGAGCAGGCAAGGAGTTTTGCCTATGAGAAGGCTGTATTACATAACCCGCTGGTTACAACTGCCCCTCTTTGATGTTTGAGCAGATTAGAATGAAATCAATTAAAAAGAAATTACAAATTAATATGACGATAAAAAAAATGTTTGAGCAAATAAAAGTATAAAAACGTATCTAATCATAGTTAGAGGAAGTATATGATTAATGATCTACATATCCTATTACGTAAAAGGAAGGAAAAAAAATATTTACATAAAATGTGCATCGGAGAGAAAAGTAGACTTGAACTCTTCTTGCCTAAGGTGCCTCTCCTTCCATTCTTCCTGTGATCTGCGAGAACTGCAAACCATCGTTGTGGTACTGATTGTTACAATGCGGATTTTGAAGAGGATCCTTGTATTTACGTGTCCATTCAGGGGTTATTGGTAAGTCTTGTAACGGCGACCATTCCTTGTATTTTCTCCAGCATTCATAACTTCCTGTAGGGTTGTAGCTACCTAACTTAGCTGCCATCTCTCTCACAGGCCACTCTCTTCTTCCTGATGCGATTTCTAATGAAACTGTTTTACTTATCTGTCATCGTTTGGCTGAAAATTATAATTTTCCACTTATTCATTTTCGATGCATAAAACCATAACCGTTGGTCAAGGAATACTGGTTAACGAACTCTTTCTGTGGTGTCAAATTTCAGACAATCCTAATACTTTTCCAATCATAAATGATGAGAATATGAAAAACGAGAACCAGTAGCTGAAACACTGTACCGAGCGAGCGCATGCCCCTCTTTTAGAATTATTAATCTTTTGGGAAATTCCCTTTCTATATTTAAAATTATCAATATTATAGAAAATTTTCTGTGTCAAATTCAAAATGAAAATTATGTACTAAAATTCCCTGTCCCAATTCAGGATAATTAATATTTTAACAAGATTTTTTCCCCAATTCAGAATTATTAATTTTTTAGACAATTCCCTGTCCCAAAACTTGCGATTAACTACATTTTTCACGAGTAAGTACTCAACCTATTGAAAAAAATTTTCAGTAATTAAGCTTATCATAAAAAGAAAATTCTTAAATACTTCCCACATGATATTATTTGGTCAGAAAATAGAAAACTGTGTATTTTAATATTTTAAAATCTATCATAAAAAATTTCAATAATTGAATTAAAAATGTTGGTCCTTCTTTTATGTATTTACCAGATTTCTCTCATTTTAGAGTGAAGATTATATATCTTGTCATGTGATAATCAACAAGTTTGCGTATTTTTGTGTGAGCAGTATTGCGGAACGATCATGTTCTTTGGATAAACAACACTAAAATGTTTGATTAATCTAAAAATCTATACAGAGAACTCACTGTAGAACTAAATGAGTTTCGCTTATCCCGAAAGGAATTTGGACTAATGGTATAATACAAATCGCGATAATAATAAGAAGAAAAGCAACAATTAAGTATTTAATCACAAATTCATTGTTCACTATCCCTTTCTAAAATAATGTTTCATTTATAAAATAATAATAATTATTATTATTATTATTCGTTTATTATAAATAATCTGAAATGATGAATTTTACTCAGATTCAAATGCATACTTGATTGAGAGTGGTACTATTTGGTTAAAAATTCATTTTTCTGGTTGTAGATTATTGATTATTTTTGAAAATAACTTGGTTGAAAATGTTACTAGTTTGCTTTAAATACTTTTTCTTTTGTTGAAAAGTTGAACATCTTTCTTAAAATTTTCTTTTTCGGTTGGAGAAGCATCGTTTGAATTGAAAATTCAACTATTGTGTTAAAAAGTTAAAGTATTTAGACTGGTAATCGTTTTTTTTCTGGAAAAAAATATTAATATTAATTAAAATGTAATTATTTCATCTTTGGTTTAAAATTTAACTTCTTTTTTAGAAAGTAACTTTTTTTTTAGGTTGAAAATTATTTTTCTTAACTCACAATTTCACTATTCCCTTTTTAGTTGAAAATTTATCTTTTTCTAATTGAAAATGCAATCACATCGTTGAAAATTGAACTATTTCGATAAAAAATCCTTTTTCTGGTTAAAGATTCTTTACTTAAGTCGAAAATGGTTCATTTCAAGATTTGACCATTTTGTTCCAAATTTATTTTTTTGGTTAAAAATTAATTTTTTAATCTGTTTATCTATTCTATTTTTCTTGAAAATTTGTCATTCTTAGTTAAAAATTACTAAATTTTGTTCCATACCCTTTTTTGTAGAAAAATAAGATTCTCCCTTGAAAATTCGTCTTTTTCATTGAGAGCTAAACTATTTCGTTGAAAATTCATGTATTTTCTACAATATTCGTCTTTTTGCAGAAAATTAATATTCATGCTTTTGGTTGAAAATTACATCATTTTATTGAAATATAATTATTTAATTGGAAATTAATTTATGTTGTAACAAAATTTGTAACAAAGTTCTCGGGGAGATATGCTGTGAGTGATCGGGGGGGGGGGGGGGGGGGTGTCGCCCCTACTTGATGGTCACCCCGGTTGAGGTGTTCGGTCGGTTGAGACGTTCTCGCTCCGTGAGATCGGTAAGACAAGGGAAAGAGAGAGAGAAAGATGCTGAGGATAGGAAAGGGTGGGGGGGAAGGAGAAAATTAAGGTTTTGACCTAGGAACTAGTTAGGTCGGGAGGGGTGAGAGACGGTGTGCCTTTAGGCGCGTCGGGCGGCGAGCCACGCCTCTGATGCCACCATACCCTGCGGAACATTGCGTTGGCTGGCGGGTGGCGGAAACTGTACCCTCTTAACGTCCCCCTTTAATAGACGCTGCTAGGCGGTCAGACCGTCCATGAAGGGGCGAGAGAGAGAGAGAGAGAGGGCGACGAGTCCTTCTTTGGTCATAATTTGTGTCAGAAACGGAGGTGACTTCGAGGAAACTTTTCGTCCGGAGAAGGACAGATGCGTTTCGCCGGAGACAGTCCCAGAAGCGATGGTGAAAACGTCTCCGGGAAACCTACTGCCGCGAGGAAGAGAACGTCGTCGTCCGAGGTTGGGCTGGCGACCAAGACGTTCTGTCGAGTCGGGGTGATGTCAACGGAGGAGTTGACGTCCCTGATTTGGACCAGTGGCCCGGAAGGGGCCGAAGAAGGGCCTGATTGCGGCGAAGGTATAGTCGCCGATGGTCTAGCTGCGGAAGATTTCATTAACGATATCCGAGGGGTTAATAACTCATGCAATCTGGTGTACACTCTCCATGCAATCTTGTGCAATCTTGTACAATCTTCTGCAATCCGTGGCAATCCCTTGCAATCCAATGCAATCTTCTGCATTCCCTGGAAATCCTGTGCAATCTCTAATGCAATCTTGCAATCTCGTGATATTGTTAACTATTATTAGTTACTCCTACAAAAGTTGAAATCATGGAAGTGTACTTGAACATTGCAGCTACCACAAATATGCTGACGATTTCAAAATTTACTTATCGGGACCAGTTTCTTCACTAATTACATTAATTGTTTTAGTCCAGGAGGACATCGATCGCATTATCCTCTGGGCCTGGAAGACTGGACTTACTCTTAACCCGGGCAAAGCTCAGGAAAATGTTGTTGGACCTACTTCATCTCTGTTGCTCCAAACGTTGGCATCGTTTCCATCCCTATGTTTCGATAGTCCCACTATCCCCTTTTTGGAAGTGGTTGACGATCTAGCATATTTCCATAACTGCACCAGATACTGTTTCAGAGTATCTATTTAACCACTTCCAATTTGTGGACAGAGACCTTCCAGCACAGTCTAAGCTTCGTAAAAAACGTAAAATCCTTGAGATTACTTTTCACAGAATAGGTCAGCTCAAATGTCATTTATAATAAGTGATACCCACTTATGGAATGAAGTACCAATGGTTATTATAAATGCACCTACTCTATATCGTTTCCGAAATCTCTCTTTTAAATATATGTACAATACTCCTAACCCAACTCTTGAAATTACCCACTGGTAAAACTCTCATATCTGATTCTCGGACATTTCGTATTCGAATTTCTTCTTGGTTTAATCAAACTTTGGAAATTTTTATATCTTATACAACCAATTTTGTCTTTTCCATTTCTACCTTGAAATGCACAAGATCTAATAATTAATCACTAAATATAAATTACAATACATCTATCTCATATCTAACTTGATGAGTATTCTGAGGTCGACTTTATTTATTTTTAATTAAGTTTATAGATTTAATTATAACATTAATCAAGAACTCTACGAATCAGTGCTTGCACAAATTTGTTACGACTTTGTATTATCCTGCTCCTTAGAGAGCTATTTAGTCCTAGCGACTTTCAATTAATGAATGCAAATAAATACAATAATAAAAATGTAACCCTTTTCAAAATAGGATGACACGAATGTATGAGAAACTTGTTGACAATGATTATTTTTTTGGATTGAACAATATCAATGGAAATATTCAAGATGTTATATTTAAATGTGTAATCATTTGGTCTATTTTATAATTAAAAGTATTATAAATTTGTAATTTTATTTTCATCATTATTCCTCGCATTCGACACGCGACCCACATCTACAATTTGGCTGTATTATCATTGTTCAAATTAAATTGTTATCTTATTTTATTCTTTCCTGATAGAGGTAATCTGATGTCATAAACTGGTTTTGAAATCGGACATAATATTGTCAAAAAATTATCATTACTAGTACATTATCAATAATAATATATATGACAGAGTAATCAGTTCAGATCTGTAATGATTTTCTTATAATGAATTCCCTATCATTTTTGTTGCGATTATAGGAAATTCATTGTATGAAATTATTATACAGAAAATGATTATAGGATATTCAGTATTGAAATGAATAATAAACAACAAAAATAAAGACAAAAATAGCGATTCTGTGCCAATAAACCTTACACAATCAAACTCTCTGAATTTCCTACATATAGTTGGAATCGCTTGAAATTTCATTGAAATTCTTGGACATGTAATCCAATGTTGAAAAGGTCTAAGCCGCTAATATATATCCCTTAAAAGCGTTCAAATCCGTGAAAACATCTTGAAATAATTTTTTTTCCCCCTGAAGTTCTCTATAAATTTCTTGAAATCCCTTAAAATTAATTGAAATTTTTGGAAATCGCAAGAATCCACTAAGCATGAAAAAATTACAAATTAC
>CAKNWW010000025.1:0-41578 GCA_932074435.1 Andricus kollari
ATATATCTTTGGAATAACTGACAAACTTTCCACCATTTTACATCATAATAACATAAGAGTCATATTCAGACCAATTGAATCAAACTCTAATCTTTGTCCGTCTCCTGAAGACAAATTAGACGTTTTTCAAAAAAGAAATGTAGTTTACAAATTTGATTGCTCAAATTGTGATTGATGTTATGTAGGACATACAGTTAGACCCTTTCACTATAGAACTAAAGAACACACACGACGAAACCACTATGTAGATAATATCAATGCTCTTGAAAGCTACAGAATTGAAACTGGACATGATTTTAATTTTAAACATCCAAAAACTTAGCTGTTGAGAAAAATCGTAATAAGCGTTTAACGATTGAATCTTACTTCATTAAAAAAGAAAACAAGTCTGTCAATCTCAGATTTAAAAACTCCAAAGTTCCAAACTTTTACAACTCTTTATGTAATCTTCAATACTCAGCATTTTACTCAATTTTAGCTTATTTTAATTATTTAAATATTTTAACTTTTGCTTTCATCCTTCATCTTTTCAAAAAATATCATTCCCTGATGTCTTTAAGAGTATATACAGTCACACTAATTATTGATGACTTTCTGAACACACCTTGATTCATGGCGTCTTTTTTAGTTAGCATAATGTAATTTTCTTCATATTTTTTATCTAAACGTGGGATTATCCCCATTTAGAGCAAGGACTCCGTAAAAAAAGTTTTGGTAAGATTTCATTTTTTCTATAACTCATACTGTTATTTTCATGAACCTACCATCAACACACAAACTTTTTTCATCATTTTCAAGAAGTGTTTCCAATTCCTTTTATTTTTTTCTCACTTAAATAGATGTTTTGATGTTGACATACAATAACATTAAATTAAAAAAAATTTCAAGCCACTAATTTTTGTCGTCATATATCTAAAAGAATATATAATGACAAGCATTGCTGATTAGTAGTTTGATCCTAGAAACTGCTTTCACTCCAATTTGATTTCACTCAAATATCACTGTCACTTTTATTTGTGTTTTCAACTATTTATCTCAGGTAAACTCATGTAATATAAATATCACTCCCTGTTATTTATTACTACACTATCTAGTTTTTAAATAATTTTGACTTTTTGACTCACCAAATATTGTTGACTACGCTTGTTTTACTTTAAATGCTTATGTTTTTTAATTCATTGTCCAAGACTTTTACGTATTTTACAATGTTTTTATTAAAATATGTATTTTTTATTTTAGTTTTGATAATATTTCTTATAACAAAAATTTGTCAACAGGCTTAAAAAGTGACCGCACATGATTCGAAACGTTGCCTTCTTTAAAGAAAAAGTTTCGTTTTTTAATTTACTGAACTTCTTCTCCGGACACTTGCTAATACACAAAGTATAGAAGCTTGCAACGAAAAAAACCTATGAAGAAGAAGAACCTAGAAGATGCAATATCGCTTGATCTTTTGAAATTGAAGAAAATTCCTTAAAGCTGCATAGTCACCAAAATACATATTATAAACTAATTCAAAATGTTTTTAGTTCTAAGAAATCCCTTGATTCTTGAGAAAATCTTTGCAATTTAAAGAAATATTATAAGACGTGCAGAATTTTTCTGTATACATTAGAATCCGTTAAAATTCACTTAAAATTACTGCATAAAAATTTATTAAAATCCCTGAAATACCTTGTCAATGTTCAAAAATATTATATATATATATATATATATATATATATATATATATATTGTAACTGCTCGAATTTGGAGCTTAGTTAACTAGTAACAATTTCGTGGAATTTGTTAAATAAAATAATGATTTTTAAAAAAGGGGTTTCGCATGGAGGAAAGAATAAGCTCTCTTTTTCCAATAACAGGTGTTTATTCACCAAACCTAGTCTAAGCTATCTTACAAAAAGGTGATCCCTGTCACTGCTAACTTAATTTCTATTCGCATATAAAATACTAAATTGCCTTTTTATCTTTGGCCACACAACGTAAATTCTAAGCCGTAGCTTTCTCGA
The DNA here is from genome assembly GCA_932074435.1 of Andricus kollari. Classification (NCBI taxonomy): domain Eukaryota; kingdom Metazoa; phylum Arthropoda; class Insecta; order Hymenoptera; family Cynipidae; genus Andricus; species Andricus kollari. The sequence goes on from CAKNWW010000025.1 coordinate 2,010, forward strand.
TCTAACTGTAAGATTACTCTTTATTCAATACTCTTTTTATGTCATTCTATAAAATCAATGATTATTTCTATTCGATCTCTAAAGATCTTTCTCTCTTTAGCTTCGCTTTCAAAATCGCTCGTCGGATATACCGAATAATTAACCTCTAGGAAGGCAATGCCTTAAATGCTTATTTGCAATATTTTCATGTACGATTTTCCATATAGGATAAATTCGATTCAATTTTATTTAAATATTCACACCTTAGGATCTATAAGTATTTTGACACGTCGGACAATACGTTAATTAGCTCAATAATGGCTTTTTAAAAACAACCCTAAATCTAGGTAGAGAGGTCTCGCTGACACTACTCTATTGCTCGCTCGCTATTACGTGACCTGAGTCGAACGCTTTGACTACAGGTGCCTGCCTACCTGCGCACTGGAGGGACCAGGATAGGAATTTCCAAAAATAAGGATCAACGCCCTTTTGTAAAGACTGGATTTTACCAGATGGAGAGATTTTCTCTCTAGATAATTTTATTACAATCCTAAAATCTATTCAGAAATCGGTGAAACCTTCTCGAGGCTTGGCATTCAATTTTAATCGTTTTTATAACCAGGGTTTAAGAGTGGACTCAGGCCTGATCATAAGCGACTAAAGATTTGACTGACAAGTCATAAATTTTTACATTCACCTTCCTCACTCAGAGTACAGGGTTGACCATGCTCAGAATGTCTAGCAAAATGTAGAAATTTCCTTTCGACAAGGCTGCACTATGATGGGGCAAATATGCCAGACAAAATATTCTAAGTCTTTTATTCGGATTTTTATCCGTAAAATCTCTAAGTCTTATCGACTGAAAACACTCTAACTTTATTTTGGATTTTTATCCATAAAATTTCAAAGTCTCAAACGACTGAAAAGATTCTAAGTCTTTTATTCGGATTTTTATCCGGAAAATCTCTAAGTCTTATCGACTGAAAACACTCTAACTTTATTCGGATTTTCTCCGTTAAATTTCAAAGTCTCGAACGACTGAAAAGATTCTAAGTCTTTAAAATGAATATTCTCCCGAGAGAAACCAACTAAACTTGTATGACACGCACAAGACAGGTTATTCAAAAAGTGAACTCTTATAGGTAGGAGGGAGAAGTTGACTTCGTTCCGACCTTAGAGAAACTTTCCTTTACAGAAATAGATTTAGGGACTTAGGTTTTTTATGCCTAAGAACTCAAATCTATCCCAAGTTCCCAGAGAGCTGTTCAAGAGGAAACAAGAAATATAATTTCTTGGCTACCCTTAAGGCACTCCCCAAGACCTGTTGCGTTTGCCACGCAACCCCCCAACTGACTTTTTGGGCCGCGCGAGCCTTTTTATGGACCGCGCCCCATCCTCAGACTCCCACTACTCGCGATAGCGTTTTAGTGGGAGGCTGCGAGTCTGCGCTCTAGTTTTACCCTCCAGTGATGCAATTATCTGGAGCAAAGCAAGCAGGCAAGGAGTTTTGCCTACGAGAAGGCTGTATTACATAACCCGCTGGTTACAATATATATATATATATATATATATATATATGAGAGTGTGTCTCCAAATTATTATATTCTTTAATTAATCATCATGCAGTCTCTTGCAATAATGGTTGCTCGTGTAAAGTAATATCAAATTTTTGAAATTGTATATACAGTAGTTGGTCAATTTAATTATTCAAGCCTCCCTATGTGAAATACATAATTAAGGGTGCGCTGCTTGCCCCCACATATTAGCATTGATTTGTTGAGTGTTCCATTTTGAGATTTATTTTAAGTCATTTTTTTAATTACGAACCTTTTTTTTATGTTTACAAAGGGCCAATCGGTAGAAGATCAAATACACCCTTCTTCGTACTAGAAAGAGAAGGTGATTATTATTACAATGATCAAACGCACAGCTACACCATAGGATTGGTAAAAGGTAATATATGTCCAGATGAGAACCAGCGTATAGATTACATGATGACATTCGATCATGTGAATGTTGGTAACCTTCGTGTGAAGTATTACCAATTAAGGGCGTTACGGGGGGACAATGATCCTCACATGCCGGGCATTGAGTTTGCTGGAGATCCAGTCTATGAAGGAACGCAGAGTAGCTAGATATTACTAGTCAATATCTTAGCGATTTAACTATGGAACAGAAATCTAGATATTGAAGTAGAGCATCCATGGATGTCAATAATAAGATTTTAACTTACCATATCCAAGATATTAAATTTTAATAAGAGTAATCCTCATGCATTCGTCTTTTTTCATAATCATTCAATTTTCATGTAGAATGAATAACACGCTGTTCAAGGCTAACATTATAGATGCCTGTATCGCCGAGTCCTGATTTTCTTGCGAAAATTATGATATTATGTCCAAAAGCACTTAATCCATTTTTCACCAAAACCATTAACGCAATATGTATATACAAAAAAACCACAACACACACGACGAATGCTCATGATACAGACAAAACGGAGTTAAAACCTTTTGTCGCCACGTCACCCGTCAACGACATTGCTCCGATAAAATTTCACTTTTTTAATATCTTAGATATTAACTGTTAATATCACAAATTTTATACTTTCAATATAAACAGTTATTGCCCTTTAATATCTTGAATATTTAGTAGAAGATGTTAGATATTGTGCTGTAATATGTATATGTTATGGTTAAATATATTGTTGATTCAGTCGCTAAATTAAAAAAATAATGCATGTGACTGGACTCCCACTTCAGGTAGAGCCAAGACGTAGCAACGTACACTGCCAGTAAAAATGGTTTGTTTCCTTAAAAATGTCGGATTAAAAATAGTCTAGATTTAGAAAATAACTAACTCTGAAAAAAACTTAACAAGAAAAATTAACGTAATACCATGAGAAAGCCTAATAAACCCTGAGTCGATCAAGCCTCATTTAAAATATTTGAGATAAATATGGACCGATATAGCATGCTTTAGGATAGTTACTGGATAAAGTTAACTTTGCTCAAGTAAAGTCTAAGGGCCGATTCCACCAACCGTGATTAAATTTTAATCCTTGATTAACTTTATTCAATCAGTACATTGCGTTCCACCATCTTTTAAACCACGATTAAAGTGGTCTAATCGCTGTTTAACTTAATCGGCCATTTTTGGCCGGTTAGCGACTTAAGGCCATGTGACGAGTGGGTCACGTGACCAGATTTCTACCTTACCGACACTTTTTTATTTGTAAACTTATTTTCACACGAATAGCCACATCGAGTTGAAAATTTGGGATAATAAATAAGAAGCACTAAGGAACGTGGCTCTGGTCCTAAATTTTTATAATTATGAAAAAAGTTTTTTTTTGTGTGAATAATTTTTTTTGCTTTTTTCGTAATTATACAAATTTGGGACCAGAGCCGCGTTCCTTAGTGCCTCTTATTTATTATCCCAAATTTTCAACTCGATGTGGCTATTCGTGTGAAGATAAGTTTACAAATAAAAAAAGTGTCGGTAAGGTAGGAATCCGGTCACGTGACCCACTCACCACATGGCCTTAACCAACGATTAACCGGGCTCAACATAACCTCCAAGTGTAGTTAAAGTGCAGTGCGACAGTATATATGGCTCAAAATGAAATATGTTCTCACAATATTATTTTTCCTTTTCTTTTCGCTTCAGAAAACACCTCTTCACTTAATTATTTAATTAGTGTTATTTTGGAGACGCTTCAGCAAAGCAAGTAAACAACGCGTAATTTGTGACATCAGAGTACTATTTATTTCGTTTGGCGTGTCAGAGATGGCGCGCGAACACAAAATTCGTGACTCAGCCAATCAAAATCGCCGTTACAAAGAAATACGCAGAAACTAGACTTTATTGCGAACAGGGTATACGGTTAGTTAACCATAGGTTAAAAATTCATGGTGGAACGTTTCGCAAGTTAATCACGATTAAGTCGTTGATTAAAGATAATCATGATTAGTTAACCATGGATTTAATCAGAGATGGTGGAATCGGCCCTAAGAATCTGTTTCTTTAAGAGAACAAGAACATGACTCAATATTTACTGAATCTGAAATATGGAAATTTAACGCACAAAACGGAGAAAAAGTGAATTCGAAAAATAGCAACTGAGTCCTATATTTCCAGCAAATCGCATCCAAGATGAATTTTTCTAGAAGTGTACTTAGTGCGATTAGCGCTTTATACAGAAGGAGAGTCTTATCTACAGTGGTAGACTGCAGTGGCTGCCTATAGGTTAGGAATCAGTCACGACTCAGTCGGCAGAGAGGCTCGAAATATTCATCGTGGATCCCGATTCCTAAATTACAGTTCTCAGTCCTGAATTTCTGAACACAATCCTGGATGTTTGCGATTCACTTTTAAATTTCCGGTCCTGAAAACTTGTCTCTATAACTCCGTATTTTCCTCTCTATAGGAGGCGCTAGCGATCATATATAAGTGCCTGGGAAATTCGAACTCCAATTAAGCAAAGTAAGGTGTTTTGATAAAAATGATAAAAAATGGGTAAAAAGAAATATGAAATGTGGATAGCTCAGTAAAAAAATAAACTGTGGCAAGTTTTGACTAACAGTAGGTGAGGTAAATCTTACCTACTGTTGGTCAAAACTTACCTCTCTACCCTATATTTCGTTTCCTCTTTCATAATGATTTTCGACCTTGCAGTTCAACATCCGATTGAGCTGAAGTCCACATTTATTTTTTTTTTCACTTATTTTTTTATGATATTCTCTAAAAGTCGTTCTTTTGCTCGCAGTCCGAAAGTAGCTTGTAGACTATAAAAAACTAGCGAACAGAGAAAAGATTGGGAACGGAAAAAAGCTCACAAAGATGAAAATGGAAATAAGGAATATGAACAGAATTTCAACCTAAAAAGATCATCGAATTTTGAAGCAAAATAGATTTAAATTTAACCAAATGGTCCAATTTTCAAGCGAAACAGTTAAAGTAATCCAACTATTGGAACGGTCACGTCGAAAGCTGTTCAATATTATTTATTTCCGGCAGAGAAATAAGTCCTCTTTCGAGTAATGCCTTTCTTCTGAGCGCACTCCAGGCTTAAATTTGAATTATCACTGTTTTAAACTCGTGCCAAAATCACAGAATCTTATGGAGATGCCTTTCGCGAACTCCAAAAATGGTTTATTTTCGTTTTAAGACACGTTGAAAATTGTTCGAAAAATGTGTCGGAGATAGAAAATTTAATAAAGAATTTGAATGAGTGATAAATTTTACTTACTAACAGACTGTTTCAGATGAGTTTTACCAAAAATATCTAAAAGCACGTTCTATAGGATATGCTGCGAGAGGTGTAGTACATAACCTCTATCAGAATCGAGTCAAACCAGCATTTAGCTCTACATTTTATCATTATTTAAAAATTATTTGATTAATATTGACTAGCATAAGAAATCAATACTTATTTTCGTATTGGATAAACTGGAAAAATTTTTGATTTAACCCTTCGAGGTCACACTCCGTCATTTTGACCCATACTGTTGCTTTAAACGAACGTAGCATACAGGTATTCGAAAAAATGACTATACTACCGCGTTGCTGCTATAGTTGGACCTCCCACCTATAGCCTAAAGCTGTTTCTATAGAGTGCGCGCTCATCAGTATCATTTGAGAAGCTATCAAAGCCGGAACAGGGTCTAAGTGACCCATGTGTGCTGTTAGCGTCGAAAAAGGCAAAAATTTAGTATTTTAGTTTAATTAAATAAAAGCGTTTGTACCAATTCAAACTCGACCATAGTTTGAAAAAAGAGTCAGATGCAACCTGTGCTCCTACAAAGTTGATCGCAAAATGAAGATGCAGTGTCCATCTTGCAAAGGTGCTATGTGCGATATTTATCGTATATGGATGTGCAACGACTGTGGTGGTACTGAATAAATGTACTTTATTATGCATCAGAACATTACTAAACTTGTAATTTAATAAATATATTTTACTTTTCATAACTTTTTTTATTATTTCATGACCTAAAATATGTCTCCTATTCCTATAAATTAAAAAAAAACACTATTTTTTACACCTCTAATATATCGTCCATCAGTATACAAAAAATGTACCTTTTTTAAAGATAAAGTAGAGGATTAATTTTTTTATTATTGTGTCATATTTCGAGAGTATTCTCCTAAATTTGTAGCGAAATTTATTAAAAATTAAAAAAGTTATGATTTTTTTTTAAAAAGTCCATTTTTATGCAAAAAAAAATTTTCGAGAATTTTTATAGGTATGTTAAAAGTTGTAATGGCATATGGAATACACATGGGTTACTGCATCAGACCTTTAGGTATATCCACGAATTTTTTCAAACCAAATGGTTCAATAGTTATGAAGATATAAGCTGTCAAATAGTGGTCTGGGTCAAATTGACCCAGTGTGATCTTGACGTTCAAAAAAATAGGTGTGCCCTCAAAGAATTAATTCTAAATCTCGAAAAAAATATTAGATGTACCTTTGACTAGCTTTTACAGTAGCCGGACTACTTTAAATCTTCGACAAAAAAGTTGAATTAAAAAAAATAGTACATTTTTCCGAAAAATAATTGAATTTCGAACAAAATAGTTGTACATTGAATACAGATGGAATTGAATTGAAAATTCTCCTTAAAGTAGTAGTAGTGGGAAAAAGTCAAAATTATATAAAAAATAGATAGTGTAATATTTAAGTTGCTGCAAGCAGAATTGCATTATTTCGAATACCCGGTATAATTCCTCCAAATATCTTGTTATGTAACCTACAAAAATGAATTTTTGATCCAAAAAGACACATTTTTCAGAAGACAGTTAAATTTCCAATCAACAACTTTCCCACCTTCTCAAGCTATTATTCAAATGTACTGATTGAGGGTCATCTTTTGCAAAATTTCCCCTACTCTGTTCAATTTCATCCTAAGAAAACGTACCAAATGTTGTATATAACCAAAACTGAATGTCTTATGCGAAAAAAATCATTTTTAAGGCCGTGAGAGTTTTCTTTTCGTAAAAAATTAATTTTCAAATTTTTCCCCTAAACAAAGCTAGATATCAAAAAATAGCAGGATGATTTTAAAAAAATTTTTCAGATGTGCGAATTCTTACATTAATCTATTTAACATTATACGTTTGTTTCCGACATAACTGCGAAAATTCGGTTTTATAAAAAATAATTGTCCTGTCCACAAAAATGGTATAGCATGCATAAAACTCACAGGATGGCTTCCCTATAAAAGGTAAAATTTTGCAGAAAATATTGAAAAAATATAAGTGTGGCATTTTTGTGAAAATCGTCCACTAGCAAAATATATGTTTTTTCTGTAAACTATACATTAAAATTAAAACACTCGTAACTTCATGAACAGTTTTTTCGTTAATCGAGAATTTTCTACTTGTGTGTGTTACTTTTTGGCAGGGACTGAGAGTGAATCCCGAGCGAGCCAAAAGTGAGTCTGCAAATGCGCTCTTTAAGGGATTTACTCTCTGGGAAAACTCTAGGTTGAAAGAGGCGTCATCCAATCCCTCCATGGTCGGAGTTCTCACTCCGCAAACAAATGCGGGGAAAGATTCAAGCAGGCACGTGTGATCAACAGGGGATGGAAAGAGTTCAAAGAGCTGACTTCTTGAATCTTTGTAGGATTCATTCCTTTAGGGGGCTGAATCCCAAGAGCTAAAACCCCAATACTAAACCCCAATATGTTCTCAAAAGATCGATCTCTTAGTGAGTCACGATCTGTCAGTTTCTGATGCATCTTTTCGGAAACAAACTGTACTGGATGGCGCGACAAACAAGAATGCATTGACTAATGAATTATTTTTTTTTTTATAAATCATAATTTTCAGTATTTATATATCTACCCACCCCGGTATGGATTTTCATTGTTGAAATATTTTCAACAATTTGAAAATCAATCAATTTTCATTTGTTGAAATCTTTTCTTTTTTAAGGCACATAAGCAGCAAAAGAAATGTTTAAATAATTTCACAATTGTAGAAATAATACCAACAGTATTAATTTTTTCACTTTTCGACAGATTCAAATAATTTCATGCACTACGCCGTTTTTGAAACAATATTCAAAAATGTTTAAACAAGTTTGATATATTTTGTTTTAAGAACAAATTTTCTGCTTTCCGGCGATAAGAACCGCATACGGTAAATAAAATAAATGTTATATTCTGTACGGAAATAAATCGTATAAACGTGTCTATAAATATTGTTATGTGTCGAAAATTTTGTGATGTAAAATGATTCTCCTGCTTTTTCCACTGCAAAAATGGGTATTATATGAACAACTGTGAAATTCTTCAGGCAAATTATTTTCATGGTATCATTGATTAAAAAACACATGACGTCTACAAAGTACAAGCATCGTGCCACTTACATAGGAAAATGTGATGTTTCAATGGAGTACAACCCAGATGGAAATACACCACTGGTGCAGTACTGGCCCAGTATAGATTGCCAAAGTCCCAATATTATGCATCTGTACTGGACTAGTACTGGGTGGTAATCCTTTAGAATGAATACATACATTCCATGTCTAATCATTATAATATTACAAATGACATTTCTAACGCTACTCTCTAAATCCGAATTAGTAGAAATTTTACTAAATGAAATGGTAAGATTTATGTTACTAAGTGAATTATAAAGGGTATTCTACTAATCTGCTTAGTAGTGCCGAGTTACTAATTCAATGAGTAGCAATAAATTGCTATGGAAATATAATTTAATCATTTTTTAAATACTTTCTGCTGGTTTTTGAGTTTTAATTGAGAAACGATCATGTCTTCATAATTTATAATCTAAGTTTATATAGTTATATTGATAATAATTGTGTTTCAGTACAGCCAAAATGTGAACTCGTGAAATCAGGTAGAATAACAGCGTTCTCAGAAATTAAAATAGTAAAATTATTATTATTGTATACAATATTTGATAGAAAATAGAATGAGGTTTTTATTACAATTTTAATCATTGTAACGATTATTTTTAATTTTTTTTCATGTTTCAAACTTACCACTTTTGAGGCAGCACTTATAATCATCAGATCCAGTTTTCCTAAGCGCCAAAAATGAAACAGAAATAAAAACTCCTTTGTCCTTAAAAAAGCCTTTTTCCAACCACCGTATTGGTGAACTTCGGAAAAGTGAAAATGAAAGTATCTACATACTTTAAAGCGCGAAAAATTTAATTTAGATTATACAATTTTTTAAAGTGAAAATAGAACTATTATGTTTCATAACTGATCGTTTTTAGTTGAAAATTCCAATATGCATCTCTTTGCTTGAAAATTTAACAGCTTGTTTGCAATTGTTGCTCTCCCTTAACGACTGAAAAATCTTTTTGAGTTGAAAATTAAACTCATGTCAAAAAGTAGTTATTTTGGGGTTAAATTAAACTGTTTCTGATTAAAAATGAATTTTTTTGGTTGGGATAACAAATAATTGTTTTTTCGTTCAGAATTCATCTTCTTTGGAATACAAATTTGATTTTGTAGGTAATTTTTTTTTAAACTGAAAATGTAATTATTCCAATTGAATATTCTAATATTGTAGTCGATACTCCATTTCTTTACTTGAACATCCTAAAAAAAATTTAATTGAACCATCTAATTTTAGGTAAAAAATTATCATTTTTAGTTGAAAATTAAACTATTCTAGTGATTGACTCATCATTTTAGTTGAAAATTCATAAGCTTGGTTAAAAATTAATTTTTTTTTAAACTGATATTTTTTGTTAAAAAATCAAATATTTCATTAAAAATTAATGTATTTTGTTGCAAAATCGACTTTTTGGGTAGAAAATTATTCTTTTTGTATAAAAATTAATTTTCCTGTCTGGAAAATCATCTTTTTCGTTGCAAATTCAAGTATTCCAGTTAAAAATGTACAATTTTAGTTGAAAATTTAACTTTTTGGTTGAAAATACAACTACTTGGTTGATAGATAAACTCTTTTCTTAAAAATTCATCTACTTGACTTAAAATGTATTTACTCCAGTTGAAGATTCATCTATTCCAGTAAAAGACTCATCATTTTATTAAAAAATGTATCACTTTGACTGAAATTTTTGTTTGTCTTTTTTTGTAGGAAACCTTTTTGTTGAAAATTAATTTTTGTAACTGAAAATTCAACTATTTGGTTGAAGGTTTGTCTCTTTTAGTTGAAAATTCATCTCTTTTCTTAAAAAACCGTATTTTTTGGTAGAAAATTATTCCTTGTGTTTCCAAATTAACCTTCTTGTTTGAACCATTATCTTTTTGGTTGATAATTTAAGTATTCCAGTTGAGTATTCATCATTTTAATTTAAAATTTGTGGTATTTTTTTGGAAAATTAATTTATTAACTGAAAATTTAACTATTCCATTTTTGTTTTCAACTACTGTTGAAAAATGGTCTTTTTTGGTAGAAATTTAATCTTTTTGGTTCCAAATTCAACTATTTGGTTAACAATTCACCTATCTTGTTTAAAATGGAGTATTTTTACTATGAGCTTTAGGATTTTGAAACGGTTTAAGTTGAATTTAATACAGGACATACATTAATTTGACCTAAATATTCAATGAGTTTTAAGTATAAGAAATTAAAATGAAAATTTCTTTGGATTATTTTTTAAATTCCTAGATTAATGTATATGAATAAGATTCTCTTCATTGTAAAATAAGTTTTTGAATTTACTTGAAACTACCGTTTAAAATAGTAACCAGCAATACATTTACCAAGTCATTTAGTAGTAGCATTACCAATTCCTTTAGTAGTTATAGTTACTAATTAATTTATTCAGTTATTCTTACTCACTGAAATAGTAGATTTTTACTAATTACTAGCAAACGAATCTGCACCATTTGAATTAGTGGAAAACTTTTAAACTTAAAAATAGTTGTGAAAATTTATCAACTACTTTCAAATTTCTTCCAATCTTCTAAAAGTCCGAAATATCTTGTAAACTGACACGGTGTTTTTTCTAAAATATGGTGAAGTCGGGTAAGATAAATTCCCAAATTTGTCTAATAAAGATCTGGAACTTTACAAAGGCAATTTTTTTTAATATACGAAATATTATTTAAACTTTATGAAAAATTTGAATATATTCCAAAGATATTCAGAAAATTTATAATTTTAGACAGTATTTTTTTCAAATAGGAGAAATTAGAATAACTGCTTAATATATTTAGAGGTTTTAGACATGAAAAAATCCGAAAATAATTTCAAATATTTGAATAATGCGCAAAAATGTAAATGTCAAATTTTTGTATCTTTTTATGAAATAATTCTAAAATAAAAATAAAATTATGACTGAAAAATCAAAAAATTATTTGATTAAAAAATAAATGATTATAAAAAATATTATTTGAACATATTTGATACTTGTTTGAAAACGCTTGATCTTTCTTAAAATTATTCTTATATAATAAGAAAAATACCTAATAATTTTTTCGGATTTTAGCAGAAAATATCTGTCATACCACTGTGATATTGCGATCTCCAATTTTGAGTCTGTCAGAACAGAAGGTTTTTTTTTTGGTAAAACATTTATTGTGATTTAGCATCCCTATATCTCGAAAGAAATTTTCTATTTTTGGAACAAAATATAAATTTTATTCCTAATTGGTTTGAGGTTGTCAAATTTCACATCCATTTTCTTTAACCTGGATACGGACCCTTATCTTCAAATAGTGATTTTGATTTCACAGAATTTTTTTCGGTATTTTTTGAAATTCCTGCCACCTTTCATTTACAAATAAGTTTTCATTTGTCATGTTAAAAATTCCGAAAGACAGCCAAATGGTACATTTTTGATAAATAATTAAGGTAGAGATATACTCAGTTTGTAAATATTTTAAACGATATTAATTTAAAACAACAAGTGTTATATCAAAGTTTAAACATTAGTTTCTTGAAGTGTATTATCCTCAAAAAATAAAGCTTTTTCTGCAAAAATATCCAAATATGACTTTTTTAATTAGGCGTATATAACCAGCTATAAACATGGGAAGTAATTGCTACATACTGGTATCATTTTGACTCAATTTTATGCATCAGATATATCACATTAAACCTTAAAAAACCTTAAACCTTACTAATTACCCTTTCGTTTTTCGCCTCCCCCATCGCCAACCCTAGGTTTCATCTTCCGTTTTCAAAATATGGTCATCATGCCGACGCATCGCAGAACAACGAAAGTGGCAGAATGAACAAAGATGATAACTTAATATTAACTGAAGTAAAATAATTCTACAAAAACTATCCAAGTCATTTATGAAACAATAAGGTTCGAAAATTGTTAACAAAATTAACCCTAGAACAACACACCTCTTAAAGTGACCCTGATAACGCCAAACGTGGATCTGTGAGACCCACGTTTGCCGTTCGAAGTGTATGCCTCACCGAAGCCGCTAACTGAGTATACGGTGTCAGGATATATCAAACTTTTTTTTTTTCATGAATGGTTACATTATTTGAATCAACTAATCTTGGAGATACAGTAGTGAGAAGAATATCGCTGGTTCTGTCAGACCTATGGGTGGCGTTCTAGGTGTAAGATTCTTAGAACAGGAAATATAAAAAATATCTTAATGTCTTTATTTAGTGTCAAATCATTACTACGATGAGCTCGCAATTGACGATGGCTGTTTTTGACCTTCTTATTCGTCGTAATTCCACTTCCATAAGGTCCCAATTCTTCTACCTTATTTTTCAGATTCACGCGAAATGTCAAACTCAAACTGTCCATATTATCGAGAATCATGCCTGACCTTGCTTGCATATTCAAGTTGGAATTGGTTAAGATTAAACAATTGAAAACCAAAAGTTATAGACCTTTAGAACGAGCGGGACGTTTAATTCAGCACGAGTATTGACAAATGTAGTATAACTAACACGTCCGTTACGTGGTCTATTGAGTTATGTAAATGTAGTATAGCTAAATGTACGTCACGTGATCTATTGACCGCGAAAATACAAGTGTTAGATAATCGTTATAGGAGAAAAGGAGTATAAAATAGAATTATAGAGTATTAAATATTAAACCATGATAGATGTGACTCAGGTAATCGGTATCAGTACGTTTATTGATGCTATTATTATTCTTAACAATATGGAACATTTTCTGAAAAGTGCGTTTCCTGTAGTTCTTTTCATAACAAATTATCCGAACGTTATTACAAATAAATTTATGGTCCAAAGTGTGTGAATGAGCTACCAGAGCGGTACTTCTATTATCTTTTTTACAGCTGTTAACATGCTCTCTAATTCTAACTTTCATGTACCTACTAGTTTGTCCAATATAGGCACAGCCACACAGTAGCTAAAAAACTTAACATCGAGATTATTAATATCCAAATCTGGTCAAAAACATAAACATCTATAGAATCTAATCATACTAGTGGTATCATGGACCTTCCTAGACCTGAAACAGAACCTCCGACGTTTTTTAACCAACTCAAAAACGTTTACGTTCAAAACGTCCTCCGAGACATCAATTTATGGATTCGCCTGAAATACACTCTCACAAGGATAAAAAACCAGAATAGATTCCTTCTCCGTTGTAAGTCGAAGGGCTTTCTGGCTGCTCACATAATTAATTCTGAACCTGAAATTCATTTTAACCATCGCTTGTGCAAAAACACGTACAGAAAAGAATGTATGGATTTTAAAATTAAGACTTTGAAAATTGAAATTACCGACATTAACCACCGCATTAATCAAATCCAAAAACAAATAAAGACAATAGAAAATAAACTCAACGAATTAGCCTTAGATGATAATATTAGACTATGTTTTGAATGTTACAATAGAATCATTGATAAATTTGGCAAAGAACTTATCGAAAAATCAATTTCTAAGTTTGAATGGTTAGCACATAAATATTACAATGCTAATTTTAACAATAGAAAAGTGAACAAAAAATGGATCATAAATCTAACGAACAATAGTATACCACATGCAGTTAACTACTTCCTGAGTTTAGGTCCTAAATTTTGTATAGATCCTGTCAACAAAGGTAAAAAGGTTGAAAATACGTTATCTTACATTGAAGATAAGATTAACATAATACCTGTTGAAAAACGCACTGAGTTTAGGTCTAACATCGCTTCTAACTTAATTTGTTTCCTGAATAACAAATACGCTAACAATGTTAAATCAGACTTTGAGGAAATGGGCAAGAGGACTAAAACGTTCTTAATCAACAACAAGAACCTTATGGTCACCAATGCAGACAAAGGTAACATTTCAGTTATAATTGATAAATCTGATTATAATCAAAAATGTCCATAGCTCTCATCAGACAAGCAGGTTTACATAACTTTAAATAAAGATCCTACTAATAAGATTCAAAATGAACTTAATTTAATGATTGGAAAATTATTTTAAAACGCACATATAAATAGCGATCTTTCTAGATATCTCGAAAGTTACAATTCTAATGCTCCGAAATTTTATGGCCCGCCAAAAATTCATAAACCACATATTCCAACGAGACCTGTCACACCTTTTTGTGGCTCTCCAACCTATTTTCTTTCTAAATTTATTAGCAATCTGATCAAGAAGGTCTTATGGCAGACTGAAATCTATGTAAAAAATAGTTGGGATCTTATCCGTAAAATTGAAAGTTTTCACATTCCAGATAATTACATATTAGTTTCCTAGATGTTAAATCACTTTTTACGAGCATCCCTAAGGATCTTGTAATTAGGAATCTTAAATTAAATTAGCATAAAATCAGAGCTCGTACTACTATTCCAGATACAAAGTTTATTGAGCTCGTTGCGTTTTGTATAGATAATGCGTATTGTGTTTTCGCAGGCACATATTATAAGCAGACTGTCGGTACGCCGATGGCTTCGCCTCTTTCTGGTGCTATTGCTGACGTTGTAATGGAAAAATTAGAGCAAGATGTATTGAACAAACTTAGTTTTGACTACATACAAGGATTCAGTTTACAATAGAAAAAGAAATTAACCATAGGTTAAATTTTCTAGATGTCACCATAATTAGAGCAGAAGACAATAAACTTATCACCGATTGGTATATGAAAGAGACGAGCTCTGGCAGATTTGTTAATGTTAATTCCAATATATCAATTAAAGATAAAATCTCCGGAATAACCAGCTTGACTGACAGAGCTATTGGACTCTCTGACTCCAGATTCAGGGATAAAAACATCAATATCATCTTTGATTTACTTAAAATGAACGATTATCCGAGTAACTTTAGTAAAAAATATGTTTTTGAGAGAATAGATTTTATAAACAATAAGCTTAACATACTAAGTATCGCTGACAATAAACCTGTAATTAACTTTGAAAATATCGTGTTTCTACAATTTGAGACCACTTTATAAATTTTATCAGAAAATCTACAAGCCTTTTAATGCTAAGATTGTTTACACATATGATATAGACCCTTTCAGATGCTTTTCCAAAGGTAAAGATGTTACACCTTTTGACTTAAAAACGCATGTAATATATTACATTCCATGTGAGTGTGGCTGTGTCTATATTGGGCAAACTAGTAGGTGCATGAAAGTTAGAATTAGAGAGCATGTTAACAGCTGTAAAGAAGATAATAGAAGTACCGCTCTAGTAGCTCATTCACACACTTTGGACCATAAATTTATTTGTAATAACGTTCGGATAATTTGTTATGAAAAGAACTACAGGAAACGCACTATTAAGGAAATGTTCCATATTGTTAAGAATAATAATAGCATCAATAAACGTACTGATACCGATTACCTGAGTGACATCTATCATGGTTTAATATTTAATACTCTATAATTCTATTTTATACTCCTTTTCTCCTATAACGATTATCTAACACTTGTATTTTCGCGGTCAATAGATCAATATCTTAATTAATTATGCATATTTAGGATCCTCAAGCGCTACTATTCAACAGAGTTCTCCTTTCGATTAAAAAATTTTTTTTTTCAAAATTTCTTGATACAAATAAATAAATATACTTAGGACTGTATACAGTAATGAAAAAAGTTTATAAAAATGGACAACGTGAAAGATATAAATACTTGATAAAATAACGCAATCGTGTTGAACTGTTGAAACAATAGGAAGGTCATATTGTGAAATTGTAGACGTGAGGTGGCCTGTCGCTAAGTTAAACACATTGCGTTCCGATTGTTTGCACAAAGTAAAATTAGAATTTTTTTATTACATTATTCGAGTTTTTTATACAAAATTTCAATTATTCGAGGGAGCGTGGATTTATATAAAACTTATATTGCTTGAAACGCTGTGAATAGATAATTATTTGGAAGAAATATTTGTTAGGAATGATCTCCTTCGTATTCTTGACTAAAAGAAAAATTTCTTCCAACGAACTGAATAAATGTTTACTTTAACAAAACAATTATCTCATTTGAATGAATATTCGTTAGTTATGAATAATTTAATTTTTTTAATCAAATGAAACATTTTCTTTAACTAAACAAGGAAATCTTCATGTGAACACAATATATTATTACTCTAAAGAAATGCTTAATTGGTATGAATGAATAAACTTTTTATTAGAAATCAATATATTTTTAACCTAATTAATATTCTTTTGAATTAAATCATTATTTCTTTTATTTGAACAAAGCTAAAGACTAAGTTCAAGTATTGACAAATTGATTGATTCAATTGCGTCCTGATCAATGCAAATAATCGAACCCATTGAATCAAATAAATATTTCTTTGAAGGACTTATCAGATTTAAACGAATCTAGGCGATGCTAAGTCAAGGAAATCATTTTCTTTAATATACGAAATATTTATTTTAGTAAATAAAATACAGCCAAAAAATGTATTTCTTTAGATCAACAAAAGATATGTTTGGTTCAAATAAAAATGACTACTGTGAAAGAATATTTTCAAGATGTCAAGAAGCAAGAAATACGATTCAAGTAAATGCATACACTTCGTTCTAAGTATTTTTTTCAGTGAATATATTTACATTAATAAATTAATTTATAGATTAAGTACGCATTGTATATTAAAATAATAAATTTTATAATACATGTATATTAAATTTCATTTATACATGTGTATAAAGTGATTTTAACATATTGTATATGAAGTCGGAAACTATTTTTCCTAACAGTGAAGCTAAAAAGACGAGGTTTTCAGAAAAAAAGTTAAACTATTGACGAAAAAATTTACATTCAACCAAGAAAGATGAAATTTTCTACTGTGAACGATAAATTTTTAATCGAAAAGGACGAACTTTCATTAAAATGGTTGAAATTTCCACCAAAAATGATGACTTTAACAACATAGTTGAATTTTCAACCAAATAATTCAATTTTCTACCCAGAAATAGGAATTGGCAACGAAATACAGAAACTTTCTACAAAATAGGGCTGACCTGAAACTGAGACTGAACAAATTAATCATTAGCTAACAAAACAAAAAACAAAATTCCATAAAATAGTTAAACTATTAAGCAAACAGGTGAATCTTACAAAGAAAATGAATTTTTAAGCAATCAGTTCAACTTTCTACCAAGTTGTTAAGTTTCCAACCAAAAATTCTACCAAAAAAGTAGAATTTTCAACAAAAACCATGAATTTTCTACAAAAAAAAATTTAAATATAAACCCGTAAGTGTGAAAGTATAACAAAAAAGGTAATTTGCAAGCAAATAGTTAAATTTTCATCTAAATTATCAATCTGCAACCAAAACAGATAATAATTCTACTTTCAATCAAGTAGTTGAATTTTATTTAACCAAAAAAATCAATTCTTAACAAAAAATGTAATAGTTGATATTTCAACCCGTTAAATTCATCCAAAAACACTAATTTTAAACGAAATACATGATTTTTCTGCTACAAGAGATCAATTTTTAATTAAAAAGATGAATTTTCATCCAAAAATGAAATAGTTACATGTATAAATACAAAATTTAATTATAAACCTAAACCAAAAACTAATTTGCAATAAAATAGTTAAATTTTCAACCAAAAAAGACTAAGAAAGATTATTTTTTGAATACAAATATGAATTTTTAAACAAAAAATGGAATGGTTACATTTCGAGTATGAAAAATTAATTCTTGATAAAACAGTGTATTTTCAACCAAATATTTAAAATTTCAACCAAAGATATCAATTTTTGACCAAAATGCATTAGCCAGCCATTTTCTATGAAAAATTCAAAAAAGTGCAATTAAAAAATTTTTTAAAACTACTTTTTTTTTAAATTAAAAAATGTTATGCGCATCTATTAGTAGTACTCAAAACTACGAACGATTTATCCCTATGACTTTTTTCGATAAACAAAAATAGCAGAGGTAGAGCATTTACAGAATTAAAAATAAAACGAAATTTAAAAAGTCAAGAATAGAAAAACGTTGCTTCTTGAATAGCCCACAATATTGTCCTAAGCACTTTTTGAATTTTCTTAAATAATCGAAAATTGAAATTTTGATCATATCAAAAAATAATGAAAAACTAAAACTTCCATTTTGCGGTGAAACTATACAAGATACGAAAAAAGATGAATAGAGCAAAATTGTGCATTCAGAATAGATCTACAAATCTTTCACTAATCTTTTTTTGGTAGAACGCATAGTTTATCTATAAATTCGTAAAAAAAACAGCCTTAAAAATAAAAAAATACCATTTTCAGATAAAAGTTGTTCACCCCAAAAAAGCTACAAATTTTGTTATAGAAATTTGTTTGTTAGGACGCTTAGTTTTTGTTTTAATCGTAAAAAATAACATTAGAAATAAAAAAATTAAATTTTTTGGAAAACGGCAGAAGTTACGAAAAAAATTAATAAACAAAAGCTGTTCCCCGAAAAGGATCTACGAATTTTTCATTGATAATTACTTGATAGTACAAGTAGATTTTCTTTTAATCTTGAAAAACAAGATCAAAAATATTAAAAAATATGGTTTTGGAAAAACGACACATAAGAAGAAAGAAAATGAAAAGACAAATGTTGCTTAGCCCAAAAAGATCTACAAATTTGTGATAAACTCTTGTTATAAAAATGTATTGAAAATTAAAAAATTGCCTTTTTGGGAAAAGGACACAAGCTACAATAACATTTTATTCCAAACAAATTTTCGCCTGAATCATATCTACAAATTTGCTCCAAACCGCTTCACGCTAGGATGCGTATTTGTGGTTTAGATCGCAAAAAATAACATTGAAAATACAAAGGTTAAATTTATGAAAAACCGACACAAGATTCAATAAAATGTTCTATAACAAAACCGTTTTTTTCTTGTAGAATGCGCACTGTTTGCCATATATAAAAACAAGACAATAAAAATACTTGTGTTGCAATACTAATGCATATTATGAATTGTAATAATATACATTTATTGAAATGATACATTTTTCAGAGTAGTTGACAATACAGTTTCATGCAAAATAAGAAACAAATAGTAAAGTATATCATTAAGCTATTTCCCTTTCGGCGAGCCTCTAGGGGTAAGCGTGACACTACCCGTTCGGGTAGTGTTTTTTAGGTGGATTTGTAGTAAATGGGCTCACCACACCCACGACCGCCAACAGCAACGCAGTAGTATCAGACGGTCACCCATCCAAGTACGAACCGCGCCCAACACTGCTTAACTTCAGTGATCTAACGGGAACTGGTGCTTCCAGCGTGGTATGGCCGTTGACATAAAAAAAGTCATCATGATAAATACAATTTTTACTTTATATTGCAGTATCTGAATAAGCAATTCCTGGCTGAGGTACATAGTAAATAAATGGAATATACAGTTTATATAAAAGTGTTGAACATAATGTTCGTTAAAGCCAAAGGAGCTTTAGCAAAAGAGAATTCCCGATCACATAATTAAAGTTTTCGATGCTTTGACCTTTAATTTTGAAAGGTCTGTGCGCAAATGTAGGGGAAATACAATGACCGAGCGCGTATCGCGAGGTGAACACATTATCGAGCGCGAAGCGCGTGATAAATATATCATCAAGCGCGAGAACCATAAAACGCGGCGTAATATCCGCTTAATAATGGTGTAATAATACGATTATTATGCGTAATAATGTGTAAGAAGAGGTTTAATGAAAAATAACAATTGCAAACCGAAAATGAAACAGTTTTAAGCCAATGAGATGAATTTTCAGCTAAAATGATGAATTATAAAAAAAATCAACAAAAGAATTTAACATTTGACCAAAGAGATGCATTTTTTTAAATAAAAAAAAAATTAGCAACAAAAAATTCAGTATTTAAAATTCAGTAAAAATATTTATTCATCACAACAAAAAAATTAATTTTCCACATAATAGTTCAATTTTCACCCAAAGAGATGAAGTTTAAATTGAAATGATGAATTTCTAACATAAAAAAATGGATGTTTAAGGAAATGGTTCAACGTTCAACTAAGTAATTGAACTTTTAACGAAAGAGATGATTTTTTAACCAAGAATAATTTTGTACCAGAAAAGTTAAGTTTGTAACAAAATATATGCACTTTTCAACATAAGGAAATATTAACATAGCGACACTGTGGTCGTCCATTTCTTGATGAAAGTGGATCTTTTTGATACAATTTATAAATTCCTGAAAATAAACCAAGAATCTTACGGTAAAATTTGGACAAACACCACAAAATGCTCCTATTGCAATTCCTGAAAACAAAATAAAAATTTGTTTCTTTGGACGCCGACGATCAAGACGATTAGCTTAACGGAATATTCCGGGTATAACCGTCACAACTCCCTTATAAGTTCTTTATATCTCTCTTTCTTTTCATTCTCCTTGGCTTAATGTTTTTGTCAGCTGGTGCCGAAAATTCGATAACGAACATAGTTCGTTTCTCGAAGTTAAGAAGGACTATGTCAGGCCTCGAGTGCGCAACAGAAACAATTGTCGAGAATATGAAGTTCCAGTATATCCGACACTTCTCATTCTCGCCAATTGATTCTATTTTTCTAAGAGCGTTTAGCGGAACGATATTTGGGCTGATGCCGTAAGAGTGACAGAGATGGTAATAAAGCACTCTTAGTGCCGCATTGTGCCTTTGGATGTAGGTCGTTCCCGCATGAATTGGACAACCAGATAGTATGTGTCCTAGATGCTCGGGGTGTGCATGACACACTCTGCACCTATCGCTGGGAACTTCTTGACATAAAATGCGGTCACGGTATGCTAAGGTGGAAATAACACCATCCTGGCATGCGAAAATGAAACCCTCTGTACCTGAATTAAGCCCTGATGATCTGAGGAAAGCGAAAGTTTGCTCCTTTGACAAGGACTGTTTTTCTACATTTCTGTGAAAATTTCCGTGCATTTTCTTATCGAGCAGCTCTTGATGGAATTTTTGAACTTCTGCTTTCTTCACTTCGGCTTTCAGAAGTGAAGCATCTAGATGGAGTAATGTACTTTCCTCACTTCTGATGTTAAAATGCAGGCCAAGGGTCTCGGCCGCTTGCTCCGCGGCTTTGTAAAGGAACGCTTCTTTGCCAATCATCTCGTGGTTCCTGACCATTTTTAGGAGAGGATCTCTGCCATTGGCTACGATATAAGCTGTTCTTAAAACAATTCGGTTATGAAGACACTGGAGATTTAGAAGTCCGCGTCCGCCTTGACGGCGTGAAATGTATAATCGCGGAACTGAGGAATCGATATGCACGCTTTTATGCATATGCATGATCTTACGTGTGATGACATCAATGGCCTTGAGTTCGTTCTTCGTCCATTGAACCACCCCAAACGAGTAGAGTAGAACCGGGACGGCAAGCACCCACTTTTTAATCGGTAAATTAATATATGGGATGATATTCAAAAAGTAATATTTTATTTGTATTCTTTTGGCAGTTGCGAAGGGAAACGTTGAGTTTCAACTTGATTAAGATATTATTGACGATTTCGAATAAACTGTACAAAAACATTTGTTAGCACGATATCTTTCGAAAAAATTAACCGACTGGTTTGGCCTTTGGTATACCTTTTCCTTGTCTCAAATTGAAGGTTAAGCTCGTTAGCCAGCCATTTTGGATGGAAATTCCAAAAGTGAGCACATTTTGAAAATTTGTGAGACCACTTTCATTCATGATTTGAAAATTCTATGTTCGGTTATTGGTAGTACTCAAAAAGACGAACAATTTTTTTAAATTACTTTTTCTGATGAAATTATTACAGAAGTTATAGCATTTACAAAATTCCAAAAAACAAACGAAAATGATCATTTTGGGCCAAAAAACGCACGATATGAAAAAAGTCAAAAGGCATATAAAAATATCTACGAATTTCTTATTGATCACTTTTTGATAGGATGCGCAGTTTTTGTTTTAATCTTAGAAATATTAGGAGCAAATGTTTGGACAAACGACAGCTCTGAAAAAAATGAATAGACAAAAGTTGCTTACAAAAAAAGGATTTATAAAAATTTTGCATAAATAATTGGTTGAAAGAAGCGCAACTTTCGTTTTAATCGTGAAAATAGCATTTAAAATAAAAAAATTACATTTTTGGAAAAAACACGCAAGTTGCAATAGAATGTTTAACAACAAAACCGTTTTTTTCTTATAGAATGCGCACTTTTTGCCAGTTATAAAAACAAGACAATAAAAATACTTGTGTTTCAATACCGATGCATATTATGAATTGTAATAATATACATTTATTGAAATGATACATTTTTCAGAGTAGTTGAGAATACAGTTTGATGCAAAATAAGAAACAAATGTCAAAGTTATAGTGATAAACAAAATTTTTACTTTATTTTGCAATATATGAATTAGCAATCCGAGGCTGAGGTACAGAAATAAATATAATATACATTTAATATAACATTGTTAAACCTAATGAAGAAAAGTTCGTAATTTGGACAGAATCGAGTGCGAAACACGAGACAAGTGATGAGAATATTTTCGTTAAAGCCGAAGGAGCTTTAACAAGAGAGAATTCACAATCGCCAAATTACAGTTGTCTATGCTTTGACCTTTAATTTTAAAAGGTCTCTGCACAAATATGTGGGAAGTACAGAGACCGAGCGCGCAGTGCGAGGTAAATACATTTTTGAGCGCTAAGCGCGAATTAAGTATATTATCGAGCGCGAAAGGCGAGAACCAACAGTCCTATGCCCTAGGCGCGCTCAAACTTGCGAACAAAGCGAGCCACGCGTGCGATTAGAATGTTAACGCCCAGCGGGCAGATTTTTTTTGTTGACGATTCGCCATTTTAGATTTAGGTCCAAAATTGACACCTTTGGTAGAAAATTTAAATATTTGGCTGAAAATGCCCTTTTTTATTAGGAATTATTTTTTTACGCGAAATGCAAATGCACTGGAGTCCCGCTTTATCAGTTCCCGATATATCAGACAAGGTAGTGCAAGGGGGCGAGAGAGAGGCGCTTGAAAGGTCAGCGATCTTGTGATGTTGACGGCTCGGCACTATAAGAAGCCACGAGCAAGAAGAAGAAGAAGAATGGTTAAGAGAGTCCCGATTTATCATCGAGGCGATTGAGGGTACCCCCGACACGGATGATAAAGCGGGACTGCAGTGTATTCCATTTTTTGTTTCAAAATTCACAGTTTTATTGAAAAAATAATCTTTCTTAGTTGTAAATTCAACTATTTGTTTAAAAATAAACGCATTTTATTGGACATTCTTCTTTTTTGGTAAAAAATTAATTTTTTCTTAAATAAATTTTTCTTTTGTTGAAAATTCATGTGATAGTTCCTGAAGATTCATAATTTAATTTGAAAATTCATCCTTTTTGATTAAAAATTTAACTACTTCTTGGAAAGTTGAACAACTTCGTTCAAAAACCCGTTTTGTTGAAGATTCATAATTTTAGTCGAAAATTTATATCTTTGGTTAACAATTTAAATATTTTGTTGAAAATTTTTTTTGGATTAGCTTTAGAATTAAGTTTCTATCTATAAATCTTACTATTCCATTTTTGGTTGAAAATTAATATTTTTAATTAAAAATTGATCTTTTTTAGTACAAAAATCTAGTACTTGGTTGAAAGTTCATGTACTTTGTTAAAAATTGGTGTTTTCTCGTGGAAACTTCATCGTGTTCTTGGTTCAATTTAACTGTTTTCTATTCAAGTTAAAATAATTCTGGGTTGAAATATCAACGATTACATTATTTGTTGAGAATTCATTTTTTTCTGTTAAATAAGATTCTACTACTTGGTTAAGAGTTGAACGACTTTTCTGTTTTGGCTAAAGATTCATAATTTTAGTTGAAAATTGAATTATTTGGTTGTAAATTACCTTCATTGTTAAAAATTCAAGTTTATGGGTTTGAATTTCAATTTTGTTGTTGAAAATTCGACTTTTTTCAGAGAAATTATTCTATGTGGTGGAAAATTTATTTCGCTGTCTGAAAAATCTACTACGTAATTAAAAATTTAACTTTTTGCTTGAAAGCGTAACTACTGAGTCGAACGTTTAACTACAATTTCTTAGAAATTCATTTTACTTGTAAGATATACCGCTTTGGTTAATAATTTAACTATTTTGTTCAAATTTTGTTTGCTTTTTTTGGCTGAAATTTGATTTATTTATCTGAACATTTAATTCCTTTATAAGTGGAAAATTCAACTATTGGGTAGAAAATTTATGTATTTTGTTGGCAATTTCTCTTTTTTGGTAGAAAATTAAATTATTTGGTTGAAAATTTAACCAAGTTTTGAAAGTAATCATTTTTGGTGGAAAATGCAACCAGTTTAATGAAAATTTGTCCTTTTCGATTAAAACTTTATCCCTTATTGCAGATATTTGGTTAAACATTAATTTTTTTCGTTGCAGATTTAATTAGTTGGTTATAAATTTGTACTGTTAAATTGAAAATTCATATTCCGTGTTGAATATTGAAGTTTTCTGGTTGAAAATTAAACTGTCTTCTAAAATTTTTTTGGCTTTAGAAATAAACTATTTCGAGCAACTGGTCCGTTAAAAAATTTTAATATTTAAGGAAAGATTCAACTATGCTAAATTTTGTTTTAATCGAAAACTCAACTCTTTGGTTTAAAATTTATCTTTCTTGTCTGACAGTGCACTTTCTTATTGAAAATTCAACTGTATTCGGAAAATATCGCTTTTTTGTTTTGAAGATTTATCCATTTTGTTGAAAGTTCAACTATTTCATTGAAAAATCGTCCCTCTTGCTTAAATGTTTCACTGCTTAGTTGTAAATGCAAATGTTTACTTAACAATTAATTTTTCTAAATCTGAAATTCATCTTCTTTGGTAGAACATCTTTTTTGTTTGTTTTTGGACGGTCAACAAAAATTAATAAAGAAAATACAATTTTTTCTCAATCGGTATTTTTTCTTATTCCCATAATTTGTATTTCATAATTTATTAGGCAGTTCAGCTTTATCAGAGAGAAAAAATATTGCGTTCGTAACCGTGATAAGGAATTTCTACGCAAAAGCCAAAGGAAAGCTAACATAGATTTTTTCGTCTATAAGAAAATTCATCTTTCTTGGCTGAAAATGAATCTTCTTAGCGGAGATTCAATTGTCTTCGAAGACAATGAGCTGCTTAGTTGTTGATGCAAATTTTCAGCAAAAAATTAATTTTTCTAAACTGAAAATTCATATTTTTTGGTAGGAAATCCTTCTTGTTTGTTTGTTTGTCGATGGTCAGAAAAAACTTAAATAACGCAAATAAAATGTGTTCTCAATCGGTATTTTTTCATATTTTCTCAATTTTCATTTCATAACTTATTCAGCATTTCAGCACTATCAACGAGAATAAATATTACATTCGTAACCGTGACACGAAATTTTTACTCACAAGCCAAAGTAAAACTAATATTTATTTTTCTGTTTATAAGTGAGTGAATATAATTTATGTGTGAGTTACACAAGGTACACATTAGAAGATGAGATATTTGGAAACCAAGAATTACGTGGAAAATATTTGAGAAAATTAAAGAATATTTAAATGAAATATATGGAAAATGTTTTATATACATTTTCTACATATTTTGATTGAATATATATGAAACGATGAAATCTTTTATATTTATCGTAAACTAAAACATTGTAAATTAATACCAAACAATTATCTTGTACAGAAACTTTTCTAATTATCATATCTAGTAACTTGCACAATACATTAGTTCAAACAAAAGGCTTTACTTTTCATCTGCAAATGTCTAAAGATGTGAGGAAAATCAACAATTAAACGAGCGAGATTTATCCTTGATCTGTTCACAAATAGCATTGCGGAAATGAAGCAATGGTATTCAAAACATTTTTTTAACAGATATTTCTAAGATAATTTGTTTTAAATCATTATAATTATGTTACAGTTTTCAAGATTGTAAGAACCTAATCCAAATAAAAAAGTGGAATTACTAACAAAACATTTTTCAAACTTTATATTTTTCTAAAAGTTGGATTCAAACTTATTATGAACGACATCCAAGTGTCCTATCATAGTTTCAATATTACTTATTTACAGTCTTTTCTGACGCATTGTACCGTACGAGAAAAATGTGAATAACAATTATTCTGTATGCTGTAAGAAAAGATAATAATTAAAGATTCTAAATACATACTTCGCACTCTTTCCCTCTTTTCACGGAAAAAATTTATCCGTAAAAAAGTCACGAACTCGTAGCTAGGTCTCGGATATGAGACAAATTTATCGGATATTGATGTATTTTCGTAAATAAGCTGCGGACTTTGAGAAAGAATTGACGAACTCGATTTGAAAATTCTAAAACGGTTCATCACTTTTTTTTACGTGGGTAATTACAAAAATATTACGAGTGATTGGGAAAAGATTCTCAGAGCACTCACGAGCTTGCCCGACAAATCTGGGAACTAGAACGTAGGTTCGCCTGTGCATGGCCCGCACACACGCTTGCGGTGCGTGTGTACACTCGTATGTGTGCTTCGACCTCGTCTGATGAATGGCTAGAAGTTTTATAATACATAATTTGTTGGGCCTCGATGGCTGTCCGCCTTTACGCACTCCTGGTTTATGTTTAGAAACTGGTGAGTGAGTAGTCTCTGAGGGTTCGAATCTTCTGAGATGCGAATTTATAAAGTAATATAAATTAAATCGCACAAATAAAATTTTTCCTTTTTATATTTCAGTATGAAATTTTCAGGAACTGTTCGTGGGGAATTCGAACTGTTCGTAAAACGCTTCGAAATTTATCCGTGACGGATAAATTTTTTCCCCCTTTTTTTAAGAATTCCTCTTTTTTCCCAGTTATTGAAAAACTTTTCCTTTTTCCCAGGGTGTTTGGCGTCCTGAAAATCCTTCAAAACCTGTAAAATTCTTTGTAACCACGTTACGACTTTTAAGGGCGGCGGGGGGGGTCACACAAAAACCACGGTTGCAAACAGGACGAGAAGGGGGCAGGGAGTCTACGGAAATAACTTTACGAACTTTTATAACAATTATTACGTTTCCTGAAGATAAAATTCAAATGAAGTCATAGAACGCAATAAGAAAATTCAACTATTCCACTTTTAGAAAATTAATCTTCTTCGTTAAAAAATCATCTTTTGGGTTGAATGTCTTTTTTATTCATTGAATCATACTGTTTCTTATTCCAAATTGAATTTTTTTTTGGTTGAAGATTTAACCGTTTAGTTTTGAAAAAAATTTATTAAAAATTCACTTATGTGTTGAAAACTAAGTTCTTTGTTAAAAAATTACATTTTTAGGATGAAATGTTAACTATTTTCTGATAAAAATTATTTTCTCAACCTAAAAATTTGGCGATTCCATTTTTGGTTGATAATTTGATTGGTTAAGGATTCAAATACTTTGTTCAAATCCTTTTTTTTACGTACAATTCAACTGCTCTGTCAAGCATTACTTTTTTGTTGTTGAAAATTCGTATTTTTGGGTTGAAAATTCATCTATTGCATTAAAAATGCAATACATTTTTCGGCTTGAAGTATTTGGAATATAAAGTGTTTCATATTAAGTTCAATATGATATGTACATTAATTATTTTCGAAAGAATTGATTCCCTTATTATTCTCCTTTTTTCTGGGAGAAATCGCCCTGTTTCCTCTGTTTAAAGTGAATTTTGGTCAAAGTTACTACATAATTCGAAACTTTTGTTTGAAAGTTCAATGATCTGGTTGTAAACGCAATTATTTGTTTGACATTTTTTGTTTCCTGAAGGATTTAACTATTCTGTTGAATAATCGTCCCAGCGGAGCTAGATAGATTTCTTTCACAACATTAAAAAGTTATGTTTCACAACTTTAATAATCAATATTTTAAATATTGATTATCGACCATGAAGTCAAAAAAAAAACATCAACATCAAATTAATCGTCTTTTTGTTGAGAATTTATCTTTATAATTAAATTCGACTTATTTTGGTTTCAAATTGAAATCTGGTCTTGTTAGAAATATCAACTACTATATTTTTGTAGGAAATTAATATTTTTTGAGTAAAAATTCAAGTATTTGTGTGAAAGTCCAACTTCTTATTAAAACATTAATTTTGCTATTGTTTAGTATTCTTTATTCCAGTTGTATGTATGTATGTATGTATGTATATTTATTGCCTCAAAGAATACAAGATTCTGTGGTAAGGGAAGGCCACTATTACAAAAATCAATAAGATTAAGATGAATAACAAAATGAAAGAAAAGTTATAATATCGTATGTACAATAGGTTGTTAGGTCATACTGGTTGAGTTCGGGCAGTGTACTATTCGAATAGAGAGAAAGCTCTCATTTTTAAACATGTACTTATAAAGTTGTATATCGAGCGAAGCATTCCAGGGTTTATATTTGACAATAAGAAGTGAAGATTGTTCTCGGTTATCATACCAATGTTACGCAAGTAATGATTTCTGATCGGCGAAAAGATTGGACATTTGGTGAGGATGTGTAAAAGATCTTCATTTTCTCTTGGATTACATAATTGGCAAATCTGTTGAGGATCGATTACAGTTGTTCCAGCTTTAGAGGTCAACTTAATGATGAACCTGGAGGAAGTTCTTAATTGAGCAAAAATGCGCTTAAAAAGGAAAGGAGCTTTGAATAGAAGATATTGCTGGGGTCGCGCATCATTGTGTAAAATTTTACTGTATATATAACTAAAGTTACTGTTTTCCAATCTTAATAGAACACGCCAATGGAAAAAATCACGTTATCTATCAGCTATATAATATCGATTTGAGTTATGAGATTGGGACCATTGAGATCCATGAGATTGTGGCTTATGCCCGCTCCCTCCAAACATCTAATCAGTTGACCTAGCCAGTTATATTTAGCATTTTTGCTGTTTGCGGTTTCGGCTAGTTTAAGCATGCAAAGTTTAGGATAGCGCGAGTCTTCCATATCGAGAATCTTTGCTAACCCATTCAGCGCCATTTTTAATATTTGGTATGACACACAGGGGAGACCTAGTTTCAATCTGACAACGAAGTCAGGCGTATTTCTGGGTAGGCGCAGAAGATTTTTGAAAAAACGGACTTGTACTTTTTCGAAGACATCTACATAATTTAATCCGATAATATGGGCCGCATACAGTAAGGAACTCTTTATAATAGAGTCATGAATTTTGATAATGGAAGAGCACTTAGTTCTAGTCAGAATATTGAACGCCGAGGCTGAGGCTGAGTCTTTGACTAAAAAATCTTTCTTGGTTGAAAGTTAAACTGTTTTACTGAAGAATCGTCTTTTTAGTTTAAAAACTCATCTGTTTTGGTAGAAATGTTATCTTTTTTTGTTTCAAAATTGTATTACTCGGTTATAAATATATTTATTTTGTTGAAAATTTAACTTTTTGTCAAATATTTGTCTTTTTCGATAGAAAATTCATTCTTTTGGGTAATAATTAATTTGTTGTTTATTGATATTTCAACAATTTGATTAGGAGTTAAGGTAATGTATTAGAACTTCTTCACTTTTGCTTCAAAGTCAACTACTTAATTTTAAATCCAACTGCTTAGTCTAAAATTAATTTTTTGTGCAAATTCAACTATTAGGTTGAAAAATCATCTTTTTTTGGTAGAAAATGCATCTTTTCAGGTTTAAAGGTCAACACTTTTCTAAAAAAATCGATTTTATAACTTGGAAATTCAGCTCTTGACTGGGATTTATTGAATTGCATTCAATTAAAGCAAATCTAAAAGACGTATAAATTTTACAATGTATTCAATTGAAAAGTAATCGAATTTTTGAGTAATGTACGGTAAAAAACTTAAAACTCAGCTAGATTTCCTCCTTTTTAATAATAATAATAATAATCTTGCCAAGTTTTAATTTTGCCCCTTCCAATAGATTTTTAAAACTTCTGTTATTTCGACAATTTAATACATTTTAAAATTTAGATAATTTTTAGAATTACCAGACGAACATTTATTGACAATTTTTTTCCGTGTATTGGTAGATGGATAGAGACCAAAGTCTGTTAAGCGTTGTTTTCGTTTTCCAGAGTTTGTTCGGGCTTATAAGATTTTCTCTTGCATTTACCGCGTAGGCTACACACACCCATTGGAATATTTCGTAATTCTAATGAATTTTTCGATATATATAGTGGCGGAAATAATCCGGATTTATCAGTTACCTTTAACGATATCTGAAAAGTGAAATGAAGAACGCTCTGGCAATTCTGCTTATTTCCTTTGCGATAATCATCAATTTTGGCTGTAAGTTTGACTACTATAATAAAAATTTGGAAGAGGTTGGAGGGAGATTGTGTGAAAGGAGGGGAATAATAGTGAATGAGGTGAGTGGTGTAGAAGGATAGTTGGGAAGGAAATTATAGGAGGGAGTTGAGAGAAGGCAATGAAAGGGTGAAAGGGGATGGGTGATTGTGAAGGGAAGTGAAATGGTCGAAAGGGTATGATGGGAAATAATGGGAGGTGTGCAGAATGATGGTGGGAAGGTATGGAAAAACAGGGGATGGTGGGAATGCTGTCACGTTTTATATTTTGAAAAAAATGTTAAAGGAAAAAAATGTTTTGTATGATTTTAAAAATTGAAATTATATTACCAGTTGTTATATAAAAAAAACATCATCAATTTATTTGAATAAAGTTTTAGACTTACGAAAGGTAATTATTTTATGAATTCTTTTTGTTAATGAATTTTTTTTCTTATTGCCGTTTTTCCAAAATTTTTTAATAATAGTTATTTTTTGTATTATTATGTTTGGTCAGTCGTTCATCTTACATTCTTTCAAGATGTCCGCACCACCTTAACTGATTTCTTTCCCATATATCTACTAGTGTCTCCCCTATACCACATTCTTTGAGTATTATCTCGTTTCGCACTTTGTCCATCAGTCTTTTCCCGCATATTGTACGCAGAGGTTTCATGCCAATCGCGTTAATTTTACTCTTGTCCTTTTTTTACATGTCCATGTCTCGCTACCGTATAGTACAGTCGGTACAATTATACACTGTAAAAAATTTCGGGAATATTACCCACTTTTTAGTGGGGAAAATCCACATTTTCGTTGGGGAAAATCATTTTCCCCAAGATTTTTAGAAATTTCCCTAAAATTTCTTATAATTGAGCGGCTGATAATAAAAAGTGGAAATATCTTGAGGGTGAGTAAAAAACAGCTATAGAAAAGTGCCCAAAAAAATTGGATATAATTTCACGTCTGTAAAAAGCAGAAATATAACAGTGACAGTAAAAAGTAGACAACGGTACTTAGCCGTAAGAAACAGGAATAGGAAAACTCGGCAGTAAAAAGTGGACCCGGGCGTGTATTCGGCAGTTTTCGGTGAGTCGGCTCTGTTACGCGATGCGTCGGCCAGCTTCGTCTACAGCCGAAAATGCACGAGGCCCGACTTCACGATTCGGTTTCATCGACTATTGGAAGCTTAGAGTTTTGACACCATGAATTGACACCATGAGATGAAGTCTTGAGATATTTAATGATTATGTTTTCCAGGAATTCTTATGGAATGTTTCAAACTATCCGATTCTACACTTTCATTTTTCATTATTTATGTTTTATTTTTAAATTCATTTTAAATATTGCAAATTCAAAATAATAATAAATAATAATTATATTCAATTTATTAAATTAATCAACATTATTACTGTATACTTACCTCTGACACTTACTAAAAACTTTCGTTTTTAAAATTTTATTTTAATTGTAATACAAATTTCAATTGGAAATTACCTGTAAATAATTGTAAAATAAATTTAACAACATTTATTTCATAAAGTAATATCCTATGGTTTTTAACAAACAAAACAATTTTTTATGGCAATTCTGTGTAGTATTTTAATGACTAATGAACATATTTTTAGAATATTTTTCCTTGATTCTGACCAAGGGTCAAATATGGTACAAAAAGCTGTCGTGAAATTTCAAATCAAAACTGTACTCTGTATACATTAATTTTAAAAATGAAAAATATTAATACTGTTTATAAATATTTCTAAGTGTTATTTGAATATGATACAGATTGATTTTTAATTTACAAATTCTTGTAAATAGTTGGTCATTTTACAAATTTTACGACATTCTTGTACCATGTACCATCGCTTAGTTTTTGGTTGGAAATTATACTTTTTGTTGAAATTTTTATTTTGTATATAAAAGTATTTTCCGCCTTAAATTATAATTTTGTTGAATTTTCCTTTTTTTCTTCACTGAATAATCTGTTTGATTTGAACATTTATTTATTTGGTCAAAAATTCGTTCTTTTCAAGTTGAACTTGACTGTTTTGAATTAAAGATTCGAATTTTTTCATTAAAATTGCAATTATTACATTTTTCGTTGAAAACTCAGCTTTTTCGGTTGAAAATTCAAGTTTTCATTCAAAATTTTTGTTATTGTTGTAATTTGGATTGACATACAGAAATATTGAAAAATCTTTGAAAATATTCTTACGAACCTTAGAAAAATTATATTTATATAAACTTACAAATAAATAAACTCAAAAAATAAATAGTTTTTTGAAGTTTTTATATTATATTAAAAATGATTTTTTGCCTCAAATCATTATTATATGTTTTTTATAATTTATCTTTTTTCCATACTAAAAATCATGTTTACTTGAAAATGTATTTATTTGGTTGGAAATTAATATTTTTTTAAAGTTAAATTTGACCGTTTTTTATTTAAAATAATCTTTTTTTGTTGAAATAGCAATTATTAAATTTTTCGTTGAGAATTAACCCTTTTTGTCTGAAAATTAAACTATTCGGTTGAAAATGTTGCTTTTTTTGTTCGAATTTTGATATGAAATATCTGAAATCTTAGAAAATATTGCGAAATTTTCTCAAGATTCTCATAAAACTGATATTGATATTTATTTTTACAATTTTATTTTAATAACTAATGAACATATTTTTAGAATTTAGAAACTGTCGTGAAGTTTCAATAAAAAACTGTAGTATTTATACGTTCAGTTTAAAAATCAAAAATATTAATACTTTTGATAAATATTCCTAAATTTTATTTTAATATGATAGGCATTGATTTTTAGTTTAAAAATTTTTATCGTGTAAACAGTTGGTCATTTTTTAAATTTACGACACTTTTGTACCATGTTTGATCTTAGGCAGTAGATTGATTCCTGTGTAAATTATATTAATCTAACCTTAAAATAAGAAAACAAAGAAACTTAAAAAGTAAATAGTTTTTCGAAATTTTTATTTTGTATACAAAAATATTTTTATCCCTAAATTATAATTTTGTTGAACTTTTCCTTTTTTCTTCACTGTAAAATTTTTTTTATTAAAAAATGTATTTATTTGGTTGAAAATAATTCTTTTAAAGTTGGTTTTAACAGTTTTCATTAAAAAATTAGATTTCTTCATTGAAATAGCAATTATTACATTTTTCGTTGAAACTTCAGCTTGTTTGGTTGAAAATGCATTTTTTTTGGTTGAATATTTATTTTTTGCATTTTCAACGAAAAATTTAGTAATTGCTATTTCAATAAAAAAATCCGAATTTTTAATTAAAAACAGACAAAACCAACTTTGAAAGAATGAATTTTCAACCGAATAAATAAATGTTCAAATCAAAAGATTGTCTCGTAGAGAAAAAAGAAAAATGTCAACAAAATTATAATTTAAGGTGGAAAGTATTTTTGTATAGAAAATAAAAATTTCGAATAACTTTTTATTTTTTAAGTTTATTTATTTTTAAGTGTATATAAATATAGTTTTCCTAAGATTCTTAGGAAAATTTTCAAAGAGTTTAAAATATCTTTGCAGGTTAATCCAAATTTTAACATCCAAAAAAAGTTTTAACCAAACAGTCGAATTTTCAACCAAAAAAGCTGAACTTTCAACGAAAAATGTAATAATTGCTATTTCAACAAAAAAATCTAATATTTTAATAAAAACAGTTAAAATCAACTTTAAAAGAATTATTTTCAACCAAATAAATACATTTTTTAAAAACGAAAATTTTATAGTGAAGAAAAAAGGAAAAGTTCAACAAAATTATAATTTAGGGATAAAAATATTTTTGTAAACAAAATAAAAATTTCGAATGACTATTTACTTTATAAGTTTCTTTTTTTTCTTATTTTAAGGTTAGATAAATATAATTTACACAGGATTCTTGACAAAATTACAGCAAATTTTTCAACATTTCCGATATGACAGCTAAAAAATTCAACAATAAATATAATTTTCAATGAAACACTAATTAATGGAAATATTTTTATAATCTCATTCTTCAAATCTATTCCCTAAGATCAAACATGGTACATAAGTGTCGTAAATTTAAAAAATGACCAACTATTTACAAGATAAAAATTTTTAAAGTAAAAATCAATGCGTATCGTATTCAAATAAAATTTAGGTATATTTATAAAACGTATTAATATTTTTCATTTTTAAAATTAAGGTATAAGGACTACAGTTTTTATTTGAAATTTCACGACAGTTTTTTGTACCATGTTTGACCCTAGGACAGAATTAAGGGAAAATATACTAAAAATATGTTTATTAGTTATTAAAATACTACGAAGTATTTCCTTTAAAATTATTTTGCCATTTTAAAATCATAGGATATTTCTTTATAAAATAAATGTTGTTAAATTTATTTTACAATTATTGACAATTAATTTCCAATAAAAATTAGTTTACAATTAAAATAAAATTGTAAAAATAAATATCAATATCAGTTTTATGAGAATCTTGAGAAAATTTCGCAATATTTTCTAAGATTTCAGATATTTCATATCAAAATTCGAATAAAGAAAGCAACATTTTCAACCGAATAGTTTAATTTTCAGACAAAAAGGGGTAATTCTCAACGAAAAATTAATAATTGCTATTTCAATCAAAAAAAAGATTTTTTTAAATAAAAAACGGTCGAATTTAACTTAAAAAGGAAATAATTTCCAACCAAATAAATATCTTTTCAAGTAAAAATGATTTTTAGTAAGGAAAAAAGATAAATGATAAAAAACATAAAATAATATTGATTTGAGGCAAAAAATCATTTTTAATATAATATAAGAACTTCGAAAAACTATTTATTTTTTAAGTTTATTTATTTGTAAGTTTATATAAATATAATTTTTCTAAGATTCTTAAGAATATTTTCAAAGATTTTTCAATATGTCTGTATGTCAATCAAAATTTCAACAATAACAAAAATTTTGAATGAAAAGTTGAATTTTCAACCGAAAAAGCTGAATTTTCAACGAAAAATGTAATAATTGCTATTTTAGTGAAAAAATTCGAATTTTTAATTATCAAACAGGTTTTTCAGTGAAGAAAAAAGGAAAATTCAACAAAATTATAATTGAAGGCGAAAAATACTTTTATATACAAAATAAAAATTTCAAAAAAATATATAATTTTCAACCAAAAACTTATCAATGGTACATGGTACAAAAATGTCGTGAACTTTATAAAATGACCAACTACTTACAAGAATTTGTAAATTAAAAATCAATGTATATCATATTCAAATAACATTTAGAAATATTTACAAGAAGTATTAATATTTTTCATTTTTAAAGTTGATGTACAGTTTTTATTGAAATTTCACGACAGCTTTGTGTACCATGTTTGACCCTAAGTCAGAATCAGGGAAAAATATTCTGAAAATATGTTCATTAGTCATTAAAATACTACACAGAATTGTCATAAAAAATTGCCTTGTTTGTTAAAAACGATAGGATATTACTTTATGAAATAAATGTTGTTAAATTTATTTTACAATTATTTACAGGTAATTTCCAATTAAAATTATTTTGAAAATGAAATAAAATTTTCAAAACGAAAGTTTTTAGTAACTATCAGAGGTAAGTATACAGTAATAATATTGATTAATTTAATAATTTGAAAATAATTATATTTATTATTATTTTCACTTTACAATATTTAAAACGAATTTAAAAATAAAACATAAATAATGAAAAATGAAACTGTAGAATCAGATAGTTTGAAACATTCCATAAGAATTCCTGGAAAACATAATCATTAAATATCTCAAGACTTCATCACATGGTGTCAATTTTTGAAATCAAAAATCAACTCTAAGCTTCGAATAGTCGATGAAACCGAATCGTGAAGTCGGGCCTCGTGCATTTTCGGCTGTACACGAAGCTGGCCGACGCATCGCGTAACAGAGCCGACTCACCGAAAACTGCCGAATACACGCCCGGGTCCACTTTTTACTGCCGAGTTTTCCTATTCCTGTTTCTTACGGCTTAAGTCCCGTTGTCTACTTTTTACTGCCACTGTTCTATTTCTACTTTTTACAGACGTGAAATTATATCCAATTTTTTTTGTCATTTTTTTGTAGCTGTTTTTTACTCACCCTCAGGATGCTTCCACTTTTTATCATCAGCCGCTCAATTCATTAAAAAATTGGAGAATATTCCCTAAAATTTAGGAAATTAGATAATACCTACAATTTTTGGGGAAATTTCCCGAAACTTATGGTAATTTATACCAAAATTTGGATATATTCCCCACAATTTAGGGAATTGAATGATTCCCGCTCTGAGCTAGTAGTTCATGAGAACTCCGCCAGGGCGCGACGTGTCACCTCTCTCGAAACAGAAATGACGCGTCGATTGTTTAAGAAAGCAGTCGACGCGAAGCAAATTATACTCACCTGGCGCATAGGCAACCGTTATCAACAACATGATGATCAGCAAAGCGGTTCCCACATTGCTTTTTTTATAAGTATTGTCCAAATTTTGGGGAATTTCGCCCACATAAATTTCTTTAAGTTCCCGAAAATTTAAATCATTACAGAATTACATAAGGATATTTCCCATAACCTTTTGGGGGAAAGTTCACCACTTTTTGATTAATATTACAGAAAAGTTTACGGAGATTTTTCCATATAACGGATCTTAATGTTCAAAAAGTTTCAAGCAATATTCCATAAATTTTGGGGAATTTTCCCTACATGAATTCCGGGAAAATTGCCGAAATTTTAAGTATTATTTCACAATAACGTAGGAAATTTTCTCCATCAAACCATGGGGAAAATTCACCACTTATTGGTTAATATTCCACACGAATGTTTGTGCAATTTTCCCTACTAAACTTTGGGGAAAATCCCACAAAATGTGTGGAAATTAGCGTCAACGCAATCTTGGGGAAAATTCCACAAGAAATTTTTTACAGTGTAGAATTATGTACGGTCATTTTAGTTTTTGTTGATATATTTTTACTGCCGAGATTGGACCCTGCTCTGCCGATAACCTTCCGACCCTCGTTTATGCGCTTATCTAACTCTCCATGTATCTTCCCATCACTAGTGAATAGGCAACCTAGATATATGTACTTATTAACCTGTTCTAATCTCTTATCATTTAGGACAATGTTGCACATTATTTTTTCACATTTTCCTTCAAACACTATGATTTTTGTTTGAGTTACGTTAAGTTTGAGGCCCATGTTCTTCATGCTTGCATTTAGTTTTCTCAACATTCTGTGCAAGTCTTCGATTGATTATGCTATAACAACCTTCTCATCTGCGAAAGCTATCCCACGTACCCTCACTGTTTCGAGATCTACACCTTCTTCGTCGAAGAGGACCATTCTTAGACACTTGCCCATAAATGTAATAAATAGCCATGAGGACATAACCCATCCTTGTTTCACACTTTGCATAATATCGAACCAGTCACTCAGTTTGCCATAACTCTTACACTCGCTTTACTGCCTATATATATTGTTTTTATTGTTTGTAGAAGCCATCCATTGACTTCGTACTCTTTGAGGACTTCCTAAAGTTTACTTCTATCTACCTTGTCAAATGCTTCTTCTAGGTCAACAAACGCACAAAAAACTTTCTTTCAAACTTTTTTCTATGATCTGTCTTAAGCTAAGTATTTGATCCGTACATGATCTTCCTGGCGTAAATCCACTTTGGACATATAATTTCTCTTTATGTAGTTCAAAATTTAACTATTAAATTTCTTAATGATAATTGATCTTTTTCTGTAGAAAATTCAACTATTTGTTTGAATGCTGAACAACTTTGTTAAATATATTTTGCTCAAAATTTCTTTTTTTCTTCATGAAAATGTATTTTTTTAACCGAAAAAGTTAGCTTTTTCAATATTGATTTAAAAATGTTCATTTTTATTTTAAATTACAACGATTTGGGTCAAAATGTATCCATTTTTCTTTTATTTGTATTTTTGTGTGAGAATAAAACTCTTCTTGAATGTAAATTGAAAGGAAGAAAATGGCTATTCATTTTTCGAAAAATATGGTAAATGTGTATGTCGTGAGCATAAAAAAGTGATTTGCTATGCCTGTCTGAAAGCTGATGACCTTTCGGAATAAGTCGATTGAGAAACATGATACTGTTTGATTTTGAAGAGTTTATTCCCAGAAAAGTCTTGTATTTGATGTTGTTCGTTCATGAAGAGATTTGTCTCTAGTGTGTTATTTGTTACAAAGCAATATTTTTAATAAAAATTTTCATTGAGAAGCAATATTTTATTACACTGAAATGGATTATCAACCATCTCTCCCCTTTAGAATTTTAAATTCATCACAAATAACAGGAAATATTAAGTTGGGTTGGATCCCACCCACGTTATTAGTAGTATTCTGAAAGCTCACGTTGTTGTTCTTGGGTTAACTAATTAGTTTAAAATGTATTGTTTGTCTATGAAAATTAAACTCCTTGATTGAAAGGTAAACTAGTTTGTTAAATATTCATTTTATTGGTTAGAAGTTCAACTGATTTATTGCAAATGTGTCTTTTTTTGGCTGAAAACAAAAATATAAAATCTAAAATTCAACTATTTGGTTTAAATGAACTTTTTTGTTTAAAACTTATATTATCCGATTAAAAACTCGTCTTTTTAGATTGAAAAATCAACTATTTTGTTGAAAATTCTTCTTTTTGGTTTGGAAATTCTATTATCTTCGCAGATAATTCAACTACTTGGTTGAAAATCAACTTTCTGGTTGGAAATGCATATTTAAGTAGGGGAGAGTGGCGCTGAAGCCGACACTTGCTTTTTTAAAGAAAAATATAAACCGTCTGAACTGGGTCTTTTTTAATAAATGTAGGCCCTAATGCCCTCACTTCATTGAGATTGTTTCGTGATATTCTGCATGACATGGCACATTTTACGGCATAAAAAGTGTTTTCGGAGTTCCAAAGTTTTTTCCAACGCTTGTGGGAAATTGTGTTTTTCTTTTTATATCATCGTCCACTATAATCAAGTTATAT
>CAKNWW010000028.1:0-12594 GCA_932074435.1 Andricus kollari
ATAGCGTTTTGGCTGGTATTTCATTACTTTTTCCACTCCTGCCCAGCATGTCTGATTTATATCGCTTCTATAACATGTGTGTGATATTTCTAATCCTCAACACTATTACTACTGTTCTATTCAACAGGAAACAGATGATATAATGCCTGCTGGAGTTTGCATTTATGGCCGGTTCTTCTTCTACTCTGCTTCTTGACTTATATTAAAGGTGTAATACGAATATAGCATACTTTTATCATTAACTTTGGACGATTGGAACTGTTTAAAATCATTATTTGACACTCAACGCAGGTAGGGGTCAATTGAACCCTCGTGGTAACGAAAGGTGGCAGAAAATCCCTGTACTTCTAGTGTTCATGAAGAGTTAAAGGCAAAATATGATTACATATTATTCTTGTTTGGTCCATTACTGAATACACTCCACTCTCCCTTATACGATGAGCTCGGGACCGAAAACTTTCCCTTATACGACGGCGCAAGGGTGACTCGTCTAACCCCTTCCACCAACAGTCTCACGTGGTCATGCATACGCGCGTTGAATCCTGTGTCACTTCGAGCTGACTTCATAGCCAAGAAGTTTTGTTGCTAATTTAAACAGTGTCAAACACGATTTAGTTTTTATGTAAGAGAAACGTTTTTTTTATTCGTTTTGTTTACGGTTTTTATTCGAGATATTATGGATTCTTCCGCTGATCGAAGGAATACGGTAAGTACCCATGAAATGATTTGTGATAATTTTTGAGCAAGCTTTGAGCGGGAGAGTGGGGATGGAGGAGAACGAACTTCCCGTCGTATAGGGGAGCGGCAACTGGTCGTATAATGGAGCGGATGTATAGGAGAATGTCGTATAAGGGAGCGTGGAGTGTAATTTGATATCAAACAGGACTATGTTACAATTTTGTCGAAGATTCAACTTCACTCTATTAGTACTTTGTTTCGTTCTTATCAATAAATTATTTTGCCACTTATAACAACAGAATATATGAAACAGAAATGTAAAAAGATAGGTCGAATGTCAAGTGATTTGCAGTTTAAAAAATTTAACTTATATTCAAATATTTGAAATGTTTGTTAATTCCTTGAACTCTTTTAAAGTATGCAAAATCTATGCAAAATCTTGAAATTTCTGTGAAATCTTTTGGAATCTTTTCAGATTTTAGCAAAATCTTCGAAATCTTTGTCAAATATTTTGAAATCTTTTAAAAAGTTTAAGAATTCCTTGAAATACTTGTGACTTTTTTTTCAAATCTTTTGTAATAATTTGAAAATATTACAATATTTGAAATGTTTGTAAAATCTTTAAGCAGTTGGAAATCGTGGTAAATTCTAGAAAGCCTTTTAGTGTATGCAAAACCTATGCGAAATTTTAAAATTTCTGTGAAATCTTTTAAAATTTTAAAACATTAATTATTATCTTGCGGTTGGGCTAAGTTGAAATGAAAAAAAAAAATAATTTCAGATTTGAAAATATAAAAAATATTATTTTTGTTTTCTAATCTGCATAATATGACTAATTTTCACAATTTCCGTAGACTATTTTTTGAATATCTGTAGGAAATATTAATTTTTTTACAAGCACCTGAAAATGAAAAAAATTAATTTTTTCCTATAAGAACTTGAATAAAAATTCTGAATAAATTATGAAAATTGGGCATATTATGCAGATTAATAAAAAATTATAACATTCACGATTTTTCCACAACTTTGCGAATAAAGAACTTTTTTATTTTATTGTGAATCAGCCAAACCCTAAGATATACACGTCATGAGGGACCTGAAACGAAACATTGCAGTGCTAAGGCGTTTCCGAATTATAACATTTTTTACATACATGAATATGCAAATATACATAAATGAGTATTCAAGTACACAAACATTAATATACCAACATACATACATGTATTTCTTAAGGGGGAATTTAAAATCGATTGTGTGCTGATCATATGAGTTTTGTATGAGTCTTATGACTGACTTCTTTATTCCTTATTATAAATTCAAATTTCATGAACTTAAAAAAATATGTAGTAGTCAAAGTGATTCAAGTAGGTACGCACTTTCGATTTTTTACATGTCCCGATAAATATATTCTATTCACCAAACGTAGACACTAGACATACATTCTATTGCTATAATTGGCAAAATAAATTTTTAATAAGAACAAAATAACATACAAACAGAGTGATGATAAATCTTTGAAAAAATCGTAACATAGTCTTCTTTAATATCAAATTTAGGGCCGAATTCACGACGGGGCCAGCGGGGGGGCCCCATGGCCCCCACAAATGTAACAAGTCTAGTTGGTAAATGAAAATCGCTGTTACAAGCACACACTTCTGCATCGGATATTTGAGCCGGCCCTAGGGCCCCTCCACCCCGAAATGCAGCACTGATCGAATTAATCAGTAATGCACAAAAAATTATAATATGTAATTATATTCGGACTTTAACTATTCATTAAAGAACGCTAATTGGCATTAGCGCGTCAGAGTGGCAAAATAACGCTCCCGCAAGCTGTCCACTCCACTGGCGCACATCTGCCGCATTCCTCGAAAAAACCGAGGCGATAACGAGGAAGGATGAGACGGGATGAGAAAAGAATGTGACGAGACAACCCGAGGAATGGGCCCGAAAAAACGAGATGGAACCGAGGCATGAACGAGGTGAAAGCGGGCCATGCGCGGTATTCCTCGTCTCGAACGGCATCACGACGTCATAGACATAATGGCCATTACATACCAACCAACTTGAGAAGCGGCTCTTAAAGTCGGCTCCTACGGCTATCACTGAAAACATACATGTATCCATAAGGTCCCTCTGCTTTGATAATCGGACTTAGGTTCTTTCGAAATGAAAAGAATTCCATGAAGTTTATAAGAACTCCTGGTGAGTTTTAAAGAATTCAAAATAAATTCCAAAACTGAAAACAAAACAATGAGTTGTGTGCCTCAACCATTTTTAACTTGACATTTTGTTGGGACAACTTTCCTTTACAGAATCATTTATTTATGACTTTACAGTATTTTATACCAAAAACGAGAATAAATTATCAGGCTCTTCTTGAAGTTTTTTTAACAAGAAACAATTAATCCTCTATTTCTTTTCGCAGAGTTAAGTTCACAAACAAGCAGAGATTGCCTTGACTCGCCCAGCCCAGTTCACTGTGGCTCTTCTCCTCGTCGTATACCTCAGGCTCCTGAGGAGCATCCTCTTCGTGCCAGTAACAGGTCGCCTCTTGGTAGGCCTCCTTCTCCTAAAGTACTTGGATACGCACTTGGACAACTTGGATACATTCGGCTTATTCCCCGCACAAATCAGAATCTACGATTTGAATTTCGAAGGTACGTTTTTCCTTCTGGTTATCCAATTAGAGTGCGACCAGAACGGAGCTATGTTCATGTGCCAAACCAAGAACATATTGTATTATCAGCATCCAATGGAGACATTTTCGCAATATTAGATTGTAGCGGGATTCTTCTTGCAATACATAGGACGAATAATCTTAAAACGAGAGTTAAAGTGAATATAATAAGCGGCGAAGTTGATAATATGACCACAGATGAAGTGCGAGATTGTCCAGTGGGCAAACGTCACTCATACTTCCCCGAAAGTTTCATTAAAGTTTCAGCAAATAACGATTCACTACAGTCCGAATGGAATCCTAACAGCGAACGTAAACTTGGTTCTTCTCCTTCTGACAGACAACATTCACCTGACCGGACTTCTCAGGAGCCTCCTTTTCATGCCGAAACCTGGTCGCCTCCTGGGTGGCCACCTTCACCTAAAGTACTTGGATATGCACTTGGACAACTTGGATACATTCGGCTTATTCCCCGCACAAATCTGAACCTGCGATTTGAATTTCGAAGATACGTTTTTCCTGATAATATACCAATTAGGTTCCGAATAGGAGAAAAGCGCTTTAGTCGCGTGTCAACCCAAGAATATATAGTATTATCCACATCAATTGGTGAAATTTTTGCAATATTAGAATATAGCGGGTTTCTTCGTTCAATTCTTACGACAAATTTAGCCAAATCGAGGATTAAAGTAAATATGATAAGCGGCACATTTGATATTTTGACCCCTGATGAAAGTCGAGATTGTCCAGTAGGCAACAATTACCCAATCTTCCCCAAAAATTTTATTAAAGCTTCAGCAGATTACGATTCACTACAGTCTGAATGGAATCCTAATAGCGAACGTAAGCCTGGTTTTTCTTCTTCTGACAGACAACATTCACCTGACCGGTTATCACCTCAGGAGCTTTCTCTTCGTGCCAAGTCCAGGTCCTCTCCGGGAAGGCCTCTTTCTGTTCAAGTACTTGGATGTGCAATAGAACAACTTGGCTATGTTCGACTTATTCCTTGCGCAAACAAGAATCAGCGATTTGAATTTCGAAGATACGTTTTTCCTGCCTATGAATCAATTCGAATGCGAATAGATTATACGAACTATGTGATTGAGCCAAACCAAGAATATATTGTATTATCTACATCCAGTGGTGACGTTTCTGCAATATTGGATTATGGTGGGACTCTTCATGGAATATATAGGAGAAATGAAAATGATTCGCGGATAAAAATAAATATAATAAGCAGCGCAGTTTATAATTTGACTGCAGATGAAATAAGGGATTGTCCAGTAGGCAAAAATCACCCAATCTTCCCAAACAGTTTTATTAAAGCTTTTGCAAATTACGATTCACTAGAGACAAAATGGAATCCCAATGGCAAACGCTGTCCTGGTTCTTCTACTTGTGCCAGACAAAATGCACGTGTCCGGACTTCTCCTCAGTAGCCTCCTCTACATGCCATGGCCACTTC
Organism: Andricus kollari; assembly: GCA_932074435.1. NCBI lineage: Eukaryota > Metazoa > Arthropoda > Insecta > Hymenoptera > Cynipidae > Andricus > Andricus kollari. The sequence continues at coordinate 4,824 of CAKNWW010000028.1, forward strand.
TCCTCCGGGCCGGACTACTTCTCATCCAGTACCAGGATATGCACTTGGACAACTTGGATATATTCTGCTTATTCCCGAGCCAAATCAAAACCGACAATTCAGGTTTCGAAGAAACGATTTTCCCGCCGATAAAGAAATTCGATTGCTTGTAGCAAATGGTAAATTTGTATCATGCCAAACCAAGAATATATTGTGTTACCAACATCCAATGGTGAGGTTTTTGCAATACTGAAGTATCCTGGGATTCTTCCTGAAATATATAAGACAGATAGAAATCATTTAGGGATAAATATAAATATGATAAGCGGTGATGTTAAGAATATGACATCAGATTAAATGAAGGAATGTCATGTAGGCAGATATTACCCAATCTTCCCACACCTTTTTATGAAAGTTGTTGAAAATTGCGATTCACTGCATACTTTGTATGATTTATTCAAAGAAAAAATTGTAAAATGAAACATAATAATCCTTGTAGCCTGAAGTTGGATCAAAATTAAATTAAAGATTGAAACATCATTGTATTTTCTTCTTTGAATTTTTTATTTGAGTGGCTATTTATGAAAACGTTATGTCAATGCAAATAACGAACTTGTACGTAAGAGATCATGGTTTTTAATATTAAAAACGTGTGAAAGAGCTCTAATTGCTATTATGTACCGGCGGCACATGCTGTCAAATTAATTTGATTATTTTGTTCAATTTGTTGAGATCGTGTTTACCATCTTATTAAATCAGGATGTTTCCTTTTTCGGCTGCCCTGTTACCGTTAAATTTCAATGATAAAAAGGGTTTTCTTTTAAATAACTCACGCACTGACGCTAGTTTTGATTCTAATCATTCAAATTAAAAGAAAATGGGATAGAAAATACATAGTAAACTTCCAAAGGATTCAAGAAAACATAAGCGATTTCATATTCGGCTTACCCTAACTTATAGCTACTGCCCCACTTCATTCGCCAGGGGCAGGAAGGCGTGGGCAAGGATTAGATTTCTCGTTTTTGGAGAAGCATGTAATTTTCCCGGTTCGCAGCTTTCCTTGGGCCGTTCCACTTGGTTGATGACTACGCTGGGGCCGATTCATCATTTCTATTTTGGGTTCAGTAAGCTGATTCGCAGAATCTAAACATCCTTGACGGTGGAAAATGATCTCTGCTGTTTTCAAATTTAAATGGCTACACGCCTGTACGCCGTCATGTCACTTAAATGCGCGCTCTGTCTTTCGTCGACTAAAGATCCAAAAGTATCACACGTCCGTCCATAAATCTGCCTGTGTGAGGTCATTAAATTTGTCAAATTAGGTCGGATGATGCCATCATTCGATGCCGTCCCGGTTCGTCTGAATTTGGTAGAAACGCATGTCCGTTGGTGCAGTTTGAAGGGCGACGTCCGTTGGTGCCTAATACAAAATAAGGGGTCGGGTCGAACTACCATTTCGCGTCGACTGCAAACGGGCATGAGACACCGTTTTTTTTCGGATTCCGTGGTACTTCTTCTCGGTGCAAAAAGTAGTAAAGAACTGTGATGAGAATTTTGTGCATGAGCGACTCGAAGGTACGAATACGTGGGTGAGGTAGGGCATTTTACCAAGCATTTTGCTAATTTTAATTGGATGTTCATTTTTTAAGCGACAATTTGGAAGTGAACCATGGAGGGAAGCTACATTAGGAATCGTTGACTTTTAAAAAATGCTGACTCATAAAGTGACACAAAGACAAATTTGATTTCTTTGATTTAATGTTTGTAAATTATAATTTGAATTTGATAGACTAATAATTAATAATATTTTCCAATTTAGTTGATTGATTTCGGTAGTTTATGACTGTAAATTATTATTAGTTCCTAATTTTGAAAATATTTCGTACTAGTAAGAAATTGTTGATTAGGTAGTGGTTATTCAAATATTATAATTATGGGTCAATTATTATAGAACAGATAAGCTGTCCAAATGAGTCGGTTGCTCACATGGAAGTGACGCTGGGAGATGAGTAAATGCACCCACCCGAACGGTACGTAATAAACCCACTCTGGAAATTTTTGTTATTGCCCTTGATAACGGGATAAAAATTAACAGTCCTTTCCTATCCTAGTTAGATTAATGATATTCTTACAATAAAATGTATGAGTTATGTAAGAAGGTACTAAACGTATGAGATAGCTTCTCGAAACTTGTCACGGCTATAGGCCTAGTAGTGATTTTTAAATTCTTCATTCACACAAGCGCCTTAGTCATTATATCAAAAAGTAATGTAATTTATAATTAATCCTAGCTGCTTGTGTGTTGTGGTTTAAACATAATATAGAGAATATGGTACATTGTAATGATTTGAATAAACAAATCAATCCACTTCTTCGACCGACGATATTTAAGAATGTTAATTTGTAAATTTTTTATGTCTTACGGTCCACATAAAAATTAAATAAAAAATGAGTCAAAAACAACTTTCCAACTCAAAATGTATTCAATTAAAACTCCTTTCTCCATCCTTTACGTACGTTTCGGTACAATTGCGTACCTTTTTCAAAAGGCTTTTAAACCTGAGATAAGATTGAAAAGTAAACAACATCGAAAAAGGAAACCATAGAAAATGTCACATTATGAATAAAATTCAAGCCAAAACAATTTTTCGTAGTCAAAATTTTAAAATATAATTAAATTGTTTAAGGAAGTCTAAAAATTGAAGACTTCACTCACTTTTAAAGAACTACATCTTAAAGATATTAATGATAAATCTTTGTAATGGTTAGGAAGGACAAAATTGACAATATGTAGATATGTAGAAGTAAATTTTTTTTTAAATGTTGCACGTCAACCTTTGGAAATGTTGGACTTTTTGCATTTTGACACTTAGGGGCATTTTCTTTCTCTTTTGTTTGAATAGGTATCACTCACAATCACTCATCACTTCACATGAGTTGAGGAGTTTGCACTAGTAGCTGCACCTTGGCCAGGGGCACCTCCGATACTTTTGATATATTGGCTGCTTTCTCAGGAGCCCGCGGGATGATTTCCTTGCAAAGAATCTGATTTGAATTCGTGTTAGTGTCTTTTGGAGATATTTTCGGATTCTAACTCATATTCATGGCCTTGTTGGAGGTAAGCTTCTTCAAAATTTTGCAGCTCACTTTAGCAAGTTTTACTGGATATTGCTGAAGGCACTTACATTCCAAGAATTGATCTTCAGTCGGTAGGATGTAGGTTCCTTGTGATTCATCTACGACGACATATCTAGTATTAAAATTTACATACGCTTGGCTAGAGTTGGTTACACAAATTTCTTGAGGTAGGGATATTGAATGAATATGGTAGAGTTGATAATCCGATTTGTTGAGAAGTGGTATATCGAGTACAAACCTTAAAGATCCAATGCTCGCCATGATCGTTGCTGTTTATGATTGTGCCAATTTCTTGATACTGACTTTTGGTCCGCGCGTATGAAAGATGAGCTTATGAGCATGGTACTGTCCATATCGATATACACCGTCTAGTTGGTTGGTGGTTGACAGAGAGGGATGTACATTTCCTCTTCTAGCGTCGTATATGGCATGTAGGAGTTGAGCGGCTAATCTTGTGTAGCTATCCAATCTGGCTTCCATCATTTTCAGAATTTTCTTTAAAGTGTTTGTGTAGTTTATTTATGGCGCATGTTTTCTAATTTGATTGAACGTCACTGCAGTAATGTTTGAATCAAGCTTAAACTGATTAGGCTGCCTTTCTTGATTTTCTTACCTTGGATGTATTTGCTAGAGATCAGCTCTCAAAACATGGGTTTGTTGCCCAATGGTCGGTGTTGGAGATATTTTCGTTCACATAGTTCCTGTTGTATGTTTTCTGTCGTAGTCGCGCGTGATCGCGGATCGCTTACGGCCCTGGTGTTTCTGTATACTCACCCCTTTGGGGGACCGAGTACTTGGAAGGGTGGGAGAAAAGTTAGTACTGCTCAATGCACGGTCCGCGTCACTTCTCTGTGCGAACGTAACCCTTCCTGTAGTTTTCGTTACTAAATGTGTGCCTTTTTAATTAATTAGTAACAATACTAACTGTGTCACTTCTTACTGATTTTAGTCTTTAACTAACTTTTTCTAGGTAACCATTTTCACCCTTTCCGACTAACTTCACCGTCGGATCATTTTCTAGTTTGATTCGAAAAAAGTCGGTAGGATTTGTGATTTTGGTCCTACGTTCCAGTTTTTCCATCTCGAGTCAGACGTCCTTCAAATGATTTTCAGCAGCATCATGTTTTCTAGTAAATTAGTATTCGTAGATAGTAATGCAGTTTTCACCAAGTGTCACTTGGCAATTCTCCAGTAGATATCGGTTTCTGTGTCCATATGACTCAAGGAAATTCTGATATTTTTGAACTTCCATGAAAACAGTGAGTCTCCAGACACTAACACTCCTTCGCATGAGTCCCTTACTCTCTTAGTATGGTCCAAAGATACGGACCATAAATTTTAGGTTAATTGAACAATTCTACATTTATTTTTTTCCCTATGAACAAAGCTTGCGTTTGGATACTCTTCAACTTACTTAATTTCAAATTTATCAATTATAATTTATTTATACCTTTAATTAAATAACATTTGGTTACAGAATATGATTTATTTAAGGGTAGAAGCAGTAAATACACATAAAAGGAAGCATCGGCATGTGTTTTGGTATTTTCACCGCCATTATTTTTAAGTTACGATGGCCAAGATTTTAATCCCCACCATAGAATTATTTCGGAATCATTTATTCTGTATTTCTTTAATAGCGAATTCTTGAAATTAACTATCGAAATTATTTTGTAGTGAGTTTTATTACCCCTGAATAAAATAGGAAAAATTGTAAAGAGAAAAAGAAACATTTGAGCAGTGTACCTCCCCGGAATTATTTTGGAACAAGCTAATCCTTGGGTAATCATGGACTTTATTGAATTTACTCGAATTGATTATATTTTCAATTTTTCTGTTCTTTTCTAGCTTTAGTTTTAATTCCTGTGTTTACCTTGCTTCACAAAATACTATATGCTTGGCCTAATTTTTGGTAGATTCCTAATTATAATCATGCAGTTGTTTTATGTAGGTAAAGTAGAATTATACATTGTTTAAATTATTCTAACCGGCTTAAATCTTAAATACCTCACGCTTGTCGGCATGTTTCGTAAATCGTGAGCCATCTTCACTTTCTAGAATTACATTATGATTATCGGTAAGTCGTACGACCTTATATGGACATGAATTCGTGAATCGAATTTTTCATCGTGTAAGTCCTTCACCACGTATACTAGATGATTCACTTTTTCGTTAGGGGCCTAGCCTTTTGATCATAGTACTTCTTTGATATTTCCTTTGCATTAATTAGATTCTTTGCGGCGATTTTTTGAATCTCGTTTAATCGGACGATTAGGTCATGTGAGTACGTGTGATAGATTTCTAGGTGGTCTTCAGGTGGAAACGAGGTGGGTACCCGTGCGGTTCTTCCGAAAACTAATTCGAAGGGAGTAAACTCCGTTAGTTCATGAACCGACATGTTGTACGCAAACATGGCGCATGGGAGCAGTCTGTCCCAATCGTAATAATCGTTCGCGTTATGTTTTACATAATTTCTTAAAACTATATGGCGTCGTTAATTGTTTTACGTTGAAAAGTTTTTCCATTTTCCTCATCATTCCACTCACAAAGGCTTCTCCTCGATCACTCAGGATGCTCTTCTTGCTTAAGTTGTCCTGCACACTTAGTATATGCCGGTTCCAATTCAGGATTGTACTGAGTTTTCCTACAGTGTCAAGTGACACTTTGTCAAATACGCCAAATGGTGTATCGGTGATCACCAGTGCATCGTACGTAGGGGATCTCATGAGCTTATTCGTCAGACAACTACGAAAATTTTGCATGTTGTTGTATATTTGGTCCCGCAGGCCGGGCCATGTGAATCGTTCTCGGACGCGCCTATACGTTTTGGTCATGCCCTTATGTCGTCCTACTAGACAAAGAGTGATCTGAATAATAACACCACAGAGAATAGAGGTAAAGATGTCGCGCATTTTATCTTGGGGCAGCGAACCAAGCAAGTCCCCTGAATTTAACATACGGCATGTTTTCTGTTAACCTTTTTCTAGAGCAAAGGTTCACTAGACCAGCAATCACGTCCTTCTAGTCAATTTCATCAAAACGTCTCGTTTTTACATCTATTTCATTCGTTTTATATCGACCGTTATGGGTGACCACGACTTGTCCCTCCTCAGGTCGGCTTTCCCAGAGGTCTTGTAGATCAAGAAGCTCGGCAGCCACCAGGAGCTTGGCGATTAAATTCGTAGGTCAAAGTCTTTTTCGATTGACAGTTTATATTAGAATCTTCAGTTTTATGTAGGCAGTTTCATGAGGATCCTTCTTTCTCGGTCTGGGGTGTAGGAGGGTCTATATAGCGTACCTCAAAGTTCAGTTTTGAAACTGGTGAGAGCTATTTTAATACGGGGTCTTTCATCTTATGAGAATTAATTTCTTCGGGAACGCCCGTGACACGCACGCTATTTTGTCTCTGAGTTGCTACGACCTTTATACAGCCTAAGTTTGTATGAACCTCTGGTTGACATGCTTTATTCAAGCGGTCGGCCTCCTGCTAGGTTTTTCTATGTTCTTCGAAAGCCTTTAAAATTCTGTTCACTCTGAGCGTAAATCCGTCATCATAAAATTCTCTGCAGGGATCTTGCTTTGTCAATTCTTCCAAAAGTTCGTTATCATTTTTGAATCAGAAACCCTTGCCCCGTCGATGTATACATCAACATAGGGATCGCATAAAGAAGGCATCCATGGAGCCTTTGGGGGTAAACGCGGGGGTGCATTTCTAGGTGGGCCTTTGCCTTTGGAGGTTGATTGCGCATGTCCTGCGTCTGGTAGGACGCTGTGATTCTTTCTAAAAACGGGGGAAAAAGAATCTTCATTATCCCCTTCTTCAGATGATGTTTCTAATGAAGAGGACTCTTTACAGGGGGAGGGCGTTTGTGCGATTTTGAGTCTAGGCTTGGGATTTGGTAGCCTTCATGAAATTGTGCTTCCGTCCATGTTAGGCGCCTTCAAACCGCTCGGATATCGGAAACTGTCGTCTAGATTTAGAACTGGCCTTGCCTTCTTTCTCGGATTCAGCTGATTTCGTGCTTGGATTTTGGTACTTTTGTCCGGTTTCTTGGTCATTGGGTTCGCAGGTGGCTTCGGCAGAGTAGTCAGTTTCGTTTTGCTAGGTTTCAACTGGCTAGTTTTCACGATGGTGTGATTTTTCTGAGCTGCCGCAAAGGGCTGTGAGTCCTTCCGCACGGTGGGGGGTTTGCACGGACTGGATTCTGAGTACATTACCGTCGAATCGCTCATCGAGCACTGGATTTTGAGACAGGGCCTCGAGCCGGCGATTGAATTAACCTATCTGGTATTCGAATATAAAATCGTAGTTTTTCAATTTTATTCGCCACATAAGAAGTCTGATGAAGGTAGGTCCGGAAATTTTGCACTCCATATAGTACCGAAAGGCTTCCTCTTTATCGTATGTAAGAGTAATAGGCCATAGGCATGTCCATCCCGTCCGAATATTGAAGGGACGGCTCTCGAAAAAGATAATTTCGGATTTCATGGAAACTTTAATGATGCTCTTTTTCCCAACTCCATTCAATGTTTTTCTTGATGAGATCATTCAAAGGCTTAAATAACTTGCCGTAGTCTTGAATGAATCGCCTATAATAACCAGATAGTCCTAAGAATTGACAGACGGCTCTTATCTTGCAGGGTGGGGGGGGGG
>CAKNWW010000029.1:0-12592 GCA_932074435.1 Andricus kollari
TTCCCCTTTTTGGTGAGAAAATCACCCTATTTCCCCTGTTTTGAGCTCATTTTGCGCTGTGATCGCAAATATGAAATATAAAAAAAGCTTGTGACAAAAAATTATTTTGTAAGAAAATATTAAAAAATCAAGTTTCGTCCCATTCTCTAATTCCAGTGTTTGCTCTGAGTTTAGGCAATCTTCCTAGTTCGCTTTACAAACTCAAACACCTTGGAAAAGATTAAAAGCGAAAGTGCAAGTATTTCTGTGACTTATCACAGAGATGCCAAATCGGGCAGTAATCTTCACAAATCTTCACTTTTGGAAAGGCATTTATTTACATCTCCATTTATTTAAGTTACTTTTGTGACCAGCCACAGGGGTGACTCCCCCTTCATGAGATGTTGAAAAGGCTTAGGGGTTTGAAGAAAATTATTTCTGTGAATTATGATTCTTCTAGAAAATTTCCTCCTTCAAAGTGAGAAACATAATTCTTTCCGAAAATTGCCCGCTCCAAAGTTAAAATTCTAATCCTTTTGGAATGGTTCAAGACAGAATCATACTTCATTATATTTTTTTAAATCCAAAATTAAATGGGTAAAATGATGCATGCATTTTTAGTTCAAAATAGTACATTAATTCCATAAACTGTTTTTAACTTGGTTATTTTTCTCGAGGATTACGTGTATTTGTATGCTTTCGAAATGGGTGAAGGAATAACAATGATTCTGCAAGAATCGTACAATTTGTACTTATTATTAGTGTAATTCACTTCGTTATTAACTTGTATTATTGTATTATTACGAACTATTCTTTACAATATTTATTGCTGCCGTTCAAGCGTCTTAAACGTGAAAGATGACAAACAATTTTATGTTCTGCTAACTATATTAATTGTAAATTGACGAAAATAAAAATTTTCTATACCATGTAACTTGAATTTTATTTTATTCAAGATTAAGGAAGTTATGGTCATTATGAGAATGTTCATATTTATAAATTATATTTAATGAACATATTTCAAATTCGTCCTACAAAGATGGACTATCCATGAACTTTTTTTTTAAATCATCGGATCAGACTTATTTTTCTCAAATGGAAAAATTTTGAGTTTGGAAATTAGAATTACGTTTTAAATATGACTTTATTTATCAATTTTATTTTATTTACTATAATTTATGGAAAACTAGAAACGCCTCCCGGACGTTCGGGGAAATATTTTTAAATTTGAAAGCATTGGTAACGTTTTGTGAAAATTCTTTTATTTAGGAAGTAGTAAATTTATCAAAATTATCAAAATAATTGAATTTAATGATTTTGAAGAAAAATTACTGGTATGTACCACCCTTCTGGTGACAGAGATTGTCAATACCGGAAATTCCTATTTTACCAGTACCGAGAGTGTATACATTTCGAAAAGTGGGGTGACCTTAATCCGGCATGAATCTTCATTTACCTATAACTAGATGGACGATATGTCGGTGAAGGTGACAATTGAATATTGAATCTTGTTTCCGCATTGTGGCGGAAATAAAGGCAAAAATCCTCACAATGACATGCTTGAAGATGAGCTTAAGTGAGATAGCGACTGGTATATATACCCCGAAAAGTTTTCTGAATGTTTATTAGTTTCACGTTTGAAAAAATTTTACGCAAGCTGGTTTCCTTTACGTGAAGAAAATGAATATTCTGATTGCTACTCTATCCTGTCTCTTGGCGATTTTGCCGAAAGGTAAGGACAATAATATCTATAATTTGATCTGCATTTTTATTGCAATATACTAATTTCCTATTCCAAATCAATTAAATTATGATAAGACTTTTTCTCATAACGTCCTGTGCTTTGTAATGGTAACATTTTCAAAAATTTTCGAATTCATTTCATTAAAACTTTCTCAATTTAATAGTGTATAATATAATGTTCTAAGCAATCGTCCAAATGTGTGTAAGGGTGTGTGTGTGTGTGTGTGTATGAAACACTTTATTGTGAAGACGATAACTTGAAAACGGTTACAGATAAAGTTATGAAATTTGTAGGGATTATTTTAACCACTAATATCTTGAAACTGACTGAAAGATTTCTAAAAATATTTATTGCATTTTTCTTAGCACTTAATAATATTTTAAAACTCGGTTTGTTATAGTAAAACTTTTTTCATTAACGTAATTCAAAGTTGATTCAAAAATATAAAAGATTCATTGATTCGAAACGAACCCATTGATATATAATATCAATGCATTATATTAAAGAGTAGAGAAGTTATCGTAATTTATATATTTTGAAAATCTTTTTTTTATAGCAAACAATGTTTTATTAATATAATTGAAAGATGATACATGAACATAAAAGAGTCCTTGGTTCAAGAAGAATCGATGGACCTATAATATTGATATATTTTATTAAATAGTAAGGAAGCTATGGTAATGCATAATATTTGAAAAAAATGGTTTTTATAGTGCATTTTCTCATTAACATAATTCAAAATTGATTTTCAATTTTTTTTCTAAATTAGTACTTTTTCGTTGAATTCCACTGTTTTTTATTCAAAAATTCAAATAATTTTTGTTTAAAAAGTCAACCTCTTGGTTAAAAGTTAATTTTTTAATTGAAAACTTGACTTTTAACTTAAATTAACTAAGCATAAAGCTGGCAAAGGACTAGTGTGCTATAAAATTGTCCCCTTCCCTTTTCCAGCTCGAAAAATTACCATTTTTAATACAAAATTTGATTTGTCTGATTTGTCATTGTATTAAAAAAATTGTTGGTAGTATTTTGTATTTTTTTTTAAATTAAATTTCTATTCTTAATTTGATCAAAATGAAAAATTTAGTTTGTTTATTATTTAAAAAACCACAAATTCTTATTCTAAGAGGAAGCAAATGCATTTGCTAACGGAACGCAAAGTGATCATGAAATGTTGGGTTAAATCCTCGTTTCATTTTTTATACATTTTTCATATATCCATTATTTTTCGATATTTTGTACATTTTAAGCACTAAACATTCATTTTTTTAAATAAGCTACCGAGAAACTTACTTTTTTGAATTTGATATTTTATTTGATCCAGTTTTTATTAAACCCAGGTTTTAGAAGAATTAAAAAAAATATATATTCACAATTTGTATTGTTTTTAATGTTTTTTAAAAGCTTCTGCTAATAGGAGAAAGGCATCCTATCAGATTTATGAGAGCTAAACCATTTTTAAGGCTGGTAGAATTTTTTTTCCTGAAAATATAATCTTGGAACTTGCAAACGATGCAAGATATCGCAAAACAGCAAAAAATATTTTTTATACAAATTTTTTAGAATTGCAAGTTTTCATCTTAACCTTTTTTCGTGCCTGTCGCTGTTTGCGAGTAAAATAAAAAATCCGATTTCATGAAGAAAAATTATTCTGGCCACAAAAGTTATTCAGCCCGCATAAAACTTGCAGGATTTCGTTTCTCTAAAAGAACAAATAAAATTGGTTGAAAACATTGATTTCACAAACTGCGTTTATTTATTTTAAAAAATTTTGATTCAGTTAATGCCTGGTTAAAGTTTATGTCAAGCGATTTATTAAACTTGATTATTTTTATTGTCAAACAGTTTTTGGTTAGTTAATAATGAACTTAAATTCTTAAAAACTTTAGTAACCCTCGTTGAATTATTTATTTATTATTTATAAAATTACAAAATAAAAGATTTTTTTTAATGTCCTCTCTAAATCTAAATAATTAAATGTTTTCTAAGTTCTAACTAAATTCTACTAATTCAATTAAAGAAAATTGAGCCTATAAAGATTATTAGAAAATATATAATTCAATTAGTTCAATTATTTAGTAAATCGATAGTCAGAAACTACTAACTGCTTCCGGTAATATATGAATTTACTCAGAACTGTGTATATAAATTTTAATTAAGGCACACGAATCGGGAATTAGAGAAATAGGAGAGTTTAATAAAATAACCTGATTGTGTAAAATGTTCATCTCTATTCAAAACAATGAGAAGGCAATATTGTGAACCTTATAAACATGCAAAATCAACTTCACCATAATAAGGTGTTTACAAATTGAAAGCTTAAGAAGTGTAACGTTTTATCAACAAAAATCTGTTTTTCGAAAATCACTGTTTAAGCTGTGAGCTTATACTGATATACTGTAAAGAAGATTTTTTCAATTGGCATTAGGGTCGATAGTATTTGTTTTTGTTTTGCAATCAATTTTTAAGAAATATATAATTTTTCTTTTTAAATTGAAATAGAAGTTTCGGATTTTTTATAATGTTTCCTCCTGGACTGGTTCACCCGGCTCTTCAGTAAGGCTATGTGAATCAGTCCTGCCTTAGACAATACCTTTTATAATTTATGCATTTAACGGTTTAATTGACCTAAGTTAATTATAATGTGTATTTTTTCCAAAATTTGTTTCTTTAAGTTGTGTCAATGTTTCAAAGTTATAAAATGTGATTACTTAGTGTCGTTCGAACCAAGCCGCCAATTACGCAGAGGTAACCAGAATAATATGTAACGTGCGCCGAAGAGAGAGGGTCTACTCTAAAAAAATCGAAATCGAGGTTTTTACACCTTTCGATAGTTTTTGAATTGCCCTTTTTAATGAAACCATGGCAAAATTTTCCGAGCATTATTATTGCAAATAATTGAGTTGTTAGGTACCACCATTCACCACTTCATCTCCGCCTCTCATCTATACCCGGTCCGTGAGCCGCGCCGCTAGATACGAGAGAATGTAGTGGTAAGTGGAGAGGGAAGATTTCGTGAGTTTTCCCTCTCTCCTAAAAGTCGCGTCTATCGGGTCGAATTCGACCGCTCGCCCTAAAAATCTCACTTTTCAGAGTAAGTCCTCTTTCTTCGGCGCACGTCACATACATAGGAATGGAAGAATTGGAGGAAAGGGAGATGGAAGGAAAATTACGAAGAATAAGTTTTTAAAAATTATTTTGTTGTTTCATAAATAGTGATACAAATTTGTTATGAATTCAATGTTTTTTTAATTTTTACTTCAGTTTTGGCCAATATCTGTGGCCGGAATAGTATTATTAAAAATTTGTGGTTTCAAAAATAAAATTAATTAAATTTCAACCCCTATCCGCAGTTGAAATGCATTATATTAATTAATACAAAATTTACAAACAAACACAGCAATTTTTGGTAAAAATACACATTATAAATAATTTAGGCCAATTAAACCGTTAAATGCTTATATTATATAAGGTATTGTGAGGCTTTCAGATTACTATGAAAAGCGGGCCATACAATTTTTTAATCTTCTGCCAATATGGTTTTAAAAAATTTGAAAATGTTCTAAGTTTTTGATTTTTTATCCAAAAATGCTGGCTAACGAACTCGCCGTTTCTTTGTACTCTTATAAAGTGTGCCAAATTGCACTCAAAACTGATAATTATATCGAAAGTTATCATGTTCACAGACGACGGCAACGATAACAGACAAGACAAAGACGTAAAAGCTATTGTTTCTGACTCAGGGGCCCTCAAAACGTCGCATCGTAGCCTAAAGTGGTTTTTCCAAAAATTTAATTTTTTATTTTTCATACACTTTTATAACAAAAGTTAGTGACAAATATTTAGATATTTTTTTGTTTGAACAACTTTTGTTTTTTCATTTTTTTTGTTCGTAGCTTGTGTCGTTTTTCCAAAAATTTTATTTTTTCATTTTCAATTTTCTTTTTAACGATTAAAAGAAAATCTACTTATCCTATATCAAAATGATTGATTACAAATTTGCAGCTCATTTTTGAATGAACCACATTTGTCTATCAATTTTTTTTCGTACCTCGCGTCTTTTTTCACAAAATTTAATTTTTTTACTTTTAATGTTATTTTTCACGATTAAAACAAGAACTACGCCTCCTATCAGAAAATGATTAATGAAAAATTTGCATTTCTTTTCTGGGTGAAGAACTTTTGTCTCTTTATTTTTTCCTTAGCTTGTGTCATTTCTCCAAAAATTTAACTTTTTTATTTTCAGTGTCGATTTTTACGAATAAACCAAAAACAACGCGCCCTATAAAAAAGTGATTCATAACAAATCTTTAGATATTTTTTGGGAACACAATTTTGGTCTCATTTTCTTTTTTCGTCTTTTGCATAGTCTGACCGCAAAATTCAATTTTGGATTTTGCATTATGATCAATGTATCGATGGGCCTCAGGAGTTGGAATATGGGAAGATTACAGTTTTTACTTTGTTATACTAATTGTAAAATCCCTAAATTTAAAAATCCGAAAAATTCACTATAATAGCTCTTTGGGTTACTATTCTGTGGTAAAGAACTGAGATAGTGTCAAAAGATTTTCTGATAATCATGCACGTTGAGAATGATTGACAGAAGTCCTGTGCATTTTTTCATATTTTTTCTAACGATAGAAACAGAGAACAAAAAAATAAAAAATAAAATGGACGTTACGCCCCCCCGCTCTCAGCCGATATGGCTATACCCTTAAAAAAAAAGTTATAAAATAAAATATTTTCTTCTTGTTTGGCCCGACCGTCGGCACAAGTCTGATCTAAGATCGTTACAGAACAGTGTGCCCTTTATGTTCTATTCCTGTAACACGTGTGATATTCTAGTGACGTAACAGTTATATAACTCTGTGATATACCAGTTACGTTACGGATTCCAGAACTGTCACGCGTCCTTACAGTAACCGCGTTACAGAACAGTGTGACAGTGTCGGGAGTCTCTCATCTGTGCACGTTGACTTGTAAGTCAATAATATGACCGTATCAATTGAGACGTGCCCATTCGGGAGTCTTCCATCTGTGCACGTGAACAGTTGGAAGGGTCCCATCTGTGCACATGGACTTGTGTGTTGACAAACTGATCGTATCAGTTGAGACGTGCAAAGTCGAGAGTCTCCCATATGTGCACGTGAACTGTTGCTAGAGTACCATCTGTGCAGGTCTACATTTCGCCATGCACATTTGGCAGTCTCCCATCTGTTGGTTTAGGGGATCTCAAAACGTGGACATTTGACAAAAAGAGGGGCGTGTCAAATTTCACACAAATCTAATACCTTCTCTGATGTTCAACTATATACCGAGACATCTGTGCACGTCTCAAATTTGGCGTGCACAGATGGGACACTCCTATCTGTGCACTTCGAAATGTCGACGTGCTCAGATGGTACCCTAGAAAAGGGTAAGGCGCTTCGTCAGGCTTGAATTTTTGCCATTGTATTACATAACCCATGTTTCCTCCTACACGGATGAATTGTGTGATGTAATATTTTTACCACATAATCTCAATGGCATAATGCTGAGAAAGAAAGCCTTCGTTTATTGAAAAATGGTCTTGTTTTGGTTATATTTAAATCAATCGAAAATTTGCTTCATTTATGCGCCTGGAAACGAGCAATCCGCCAACCGGGAAAGTAGCCACAATGAACCGAAAACAGGAGCTCCAAATTTTCACACTCGAAATTCGTTCTCAGGCGTGACATTTATCGGCGACACTTCACATCAGGGGGTCGCTCGTAAATCATCCGTCCTTCCTATTGTTAGTGCGTTACATGATTCGAGACGGTTGAACGAAATTGATAATTATCAATATATGAAGAAATTCAATTTTAATATGCTGCATTAGATTCCTTACATAATTTCGAGACGACTAAAAAAAGATAGAAAAAAATCGGTTAACCCGTTCAATTCCTGTTGGGAGTTATGACAATGTTGCATTTTATTTGAGATTAGCTTCAATATTGAAAATACTGACTCATTTTCCTAATTATTTTTTTTAATTTTTTTTAAATTACATCAAACCCGTTATGAAAATGAATGTCGAAGTATCCAAAATATATAAATAATAAACATCACGGTTTTGATGTAATTTAAGAAAAAAATTTAAAAAAAGGATTAGGAAAATGAGACAAGATTTTCAATATTGAAGCTAATCTCAAATAAAATGCAACATTATCAAAACTCCCAACAGGAATTGAACGGGTTAATCGTCCCGAATCATGTAATGCAGTAACAATAGGAAGGACGGATGATTTACGAGCGACCCCCTGATGTGAAATGTCGCCGATAAATTTCACGTCTGAGAATGAATTTCGAGTGTGAAAATTTGGAGCGCCTGTTTTCGGTTCATCGTGGCTACTTTCCCGGTTGGCGCATTGCTCGTTTCCAGGCGCATAAATAAAGCAAATTTTCGATTAATTTAAATATAACCAAAACAAGACCATTTTTCAAAAAACGAAGGGTTTCTTTCTCAGCATTATGCCATTGAGATTATGTGGTAAAAATATTACATCCCACAATTCATCCGTGTAGGAGGAAACAGGGGTTATGTAATACATGGGCAAAAATTCAAGCCTGACGAAGCGCCTTAACCTTTTCTAGGGTACCATCTGAGCACGTCGACATTTGGACGTGCACAGATAGGAGTGTCCCATCTGCGCACGCCAAATTTGAGACGTGCGCAGATGTCCCGGTATATAGTTGAACATCAGAGAAGGTGTTAGATTTGTTTGAAATTTGATACACCCCTCTTTTTGTTAAATGTCCACGTTTTGAGATCCCCTAAACCAGAAAAACAGTTTTTTATGAATGTGTCTGTTTGTATGTCTGTCTGTGAGCACGGTAACTTAAAAAATCTATTAGATTGGCCTTTGGTACACTCCTTTGATGTCAGATACTGAAGCTCAAGTTCAAGTTCATAACAACTTTTTCAATTTTCTTGAAAAATTGAAAATACAAATTTTCATCGCACAAGAAAATAATGAAAAATCAGAAATCCCATTTTGCGGTCAAACTATACAAGACACGAAAAAAAAATAGACAGTACATTGTGCATTCAATAAAGATCTACAAATTTGTTGATAATCACTTCTTGATAGGACGCGCAGTTTTTATTAAAATTAGTAAAAGACAGCATTAAATACAATTTTGGACAAACGAGACAAGCAACGAAAAAAAATAAGACAAAAGTGGTTAACCCAAAACAGAGCTACAAATATATTTTATTATTTATTTTAGACAGGATGCGTGGTTTTTGTTTTAATAGTAAAAAATAATATTAAAAATAAAGTAAATACATTTTTGGACAAACGTCAGAAGCTATAAAACAAATTAACCCTTTGTGGCGCAGTGGTAACCCAGATTACCACCTTTTTTATTAACAACTTTTTTCTCTTGATCCAATGTTTTTGAAGTAACAACAACAATTTCCTTTTGTTATCGTATTTGAAGCATTGTACAATTAAAAAAAATAATGATGATCGTATTGCATAAAACTATAAATAGTTATAAATAAACAAATTTTAAAAATCGCTCTTTTTTACGAAAGAATTCGGTTTTGAACGACGTATTGGCGTACAAAATTCAATTCGGACCAGTTTGAAAAAAATGGCAAACTTTTCATGAAACTTGATATCTGGGGGTTTTCGGGGTCGCTGATTATGAATCCGGAACCAGATTTGCAAAATTCAAGATAGTGGATCCAATATGATGGATGAGTTTTCAAAAAATTGCAAACTGTTCATGAAACTTGATATCTGGGAGTTTTTGTGATCGCTGATTACGAATCCGGAGCCAGATTTCCAAAATTCAAAATGGCGGTTCCAATACGGCGGACGAGGTTTAACAAAATTTGTACATTATATTGAAGTATCTGAATAAGCAATCCCACGCCGAGTTACATAAATAAATATAATATCCATTTAACATAAAAGTGTTGAACATAATGCAGAAAGTTCACAGGTTTGACAAATTCGAGTGCGAAGCACGAGATACGTGATGATAATGCGTTCGTTAAAGCCGAAGGAGCTTTAACAAAAGAGAATTCACAATCTCCAAATTAAAGTTGTCGATGCTTTGACCTTTAATTTTAAAAGATCTGTACACAAATGTTGGGGAAACTACAATGACCGAGTGCGTAGCGCGAGGTAAATACATCAGCGAGCGTGAAGCCTGAGATAAATATATTATAAAGCGCGTCCTAGGCGCACTTGCGATCGGTCAGACAAGTCCCCAGGACTTTAGTTTATATTCGTATTCGAAAATTTCAATTTAAAATAATCACGCTGGGCACCTCGAAAAAACTCTATTTCATATTTTCATCCCAACCAAAATATTCAGCAAAACGCAAACAACGACCCCCAGTACATTTAACGAACCCTGTCTCAGCTATTATTATTATTAGTTGGGTTGAGACTGTAACAGCCCCTGATGATTGGGGAATCCTGTTGCATCCCCTTGTGAGCCTAAGCGTGACCCCAAAGCCCTATCCATAGGGAGAGGACCGCAGCCACGCTGTTGGCTGATATCTCTGACTCACTGATGCAGTAACTGTCTGTGAGTGTTAGACGTTTCCCCGCAATCGCAGGGTAGTGACAAAGGATGTGAGTAGCTGTCTCATTATCCTTTCCGCACATACGACAGAGGGGACTTTCCGCAAGCCCTATTTTATGTGTGATATCCGAGGATCCCATGTCCTATACACATTTTTGTAAGGACTTTGATTTCCTTTCTCCCGAGCTTGCGTATTTCCCTTGCTGGGTTAAAGTTAAGCTTTTAGCCCAAGAGTGTTTTGGCCTGTCTACAACCAGAGACCAAATCTCACTCATTCTGATGCTCCTGAGCCAGCCAACTGTTAATTTCTTCAGTGACTGACCTACCGGAAATATCTTAAACTGGCTCTGGTCCAGTAAAATGTCTTCTTGCGGCTAGTTTGCCTAGCATGTTCGATATCTCATTGCCCTTAATACCGCTGTGTCCAGGGATCCATAGCAGAGTAACTCGGTTTTCTGTCGCTAACATATTTAGTGCCTCAAGGCATTCCCATATTAATAGCGACGTGGTCGTTGTTCCATTCAAGGCCAGTATAGCAGCACTGCTGTTGGAGCAGATACGGATGTTTCTTTTGTTGTTATACTCCATTGCCTTGTAGGCGCACTGGAGTATGGCCATAATCTCAGACTGAAGAACTGTGGCGTAGGACCCCATCTCGATTGTGAAGCCCATTCCATTCCTTCTACGATATACACCGGCTCCTGCATTCTCCTCATTCCTGGAGCCATCTTTAAACCAGTTGTCTCCATCACTGGGCAGGTGTGCGCCTCCGTTAACCCATTCTTCCTTCGTCGATAAGCTAACTTGATACTTCTTGTCGAACAGGTAGCGAGTGGCCATTATGTCCGTGAGCATGTTCAGGGTCGGCCTCCTCGCGATGTCGTCTGGGATCTTCACTGCTGTCGAGATCCTTCTGTCATTAACCAAATTTAGTCTCCAGGCCGCCTTGGCAGCCACGGCCTTGATGGTGAGATGGAGGGGCTCCAAACCCATTAGTGTCCCCAGTGTCATCGTGGGTGTCGACTTCGAGGCACCAGTGATGCCTTTCAAAATCAGTCCCCTGATCCTTTCCATTCGAGACTTCACTTTAGCTCGACCATGCTCCACCAGACCACCGCAGCATAGGTTAGCTTGAGTCGCAAGATCAGTGCGTAGATCCATATGAGTGTCTCCGGTTTCAAGCCCCAGGTTCACCCTATGGCTCTCCTACAGAGCCATAGAGTAATTACTAGCTTCTTGCACTAGTTTTCCAGGTGCTTGATATCCATAATAGCTTCTTATCCAGAATTTCCAGTTCTTGTCCAACAAGTTTCAGTGTACTTTTGGTTCCTCACTTATACCTTCTGGTGAAACCAACCTTGTCTATCCTACTCGGATTGAACAATAGTCCAGTTTTCTTACACCATAAATCCACTATCATCAGTGCTTGCTGCACTACTCCGGTGAGCGCATCCAGATACACTCGATGTCTGTGCAAAAGTTGGTCCAGCTCTCTTGCTTTGCCTTACGTATTGCACCCCTGTGTATATCCCTCATCGTTGTGAATGAGGTTCGTAGTTCTTTCGTTTTGCCTGTACTGGCACGTCTGAACCTTTCTCTAGTTTTCTTGCGATGCTCGTCGTGTTTCTTATTCCACCAATGTGTCTCCCCAGCCTTTCCGACTCTTGTAGGTCGACAATTACTTTCATAAGTAGCTTTGATGGCTTTCAAGAAAGTTTTGGCTGCCACCTCCAGGGTATCCCCGTCTCGAATTGTCCTGGGAACCTCTGGAAGTGCACATCTTAGCTCCATGGAAAACTGATCCCAGTCCGTTCTTCTTAGATTTCTGACCCATTTGGGGCCAGCGGGTACAATGGATGCCAACACGAACTCTATCTGTGATTGATCTGAGAGAGTGGGTTCATCCGAAACTCTCCACCTCTTGATGTTATCTCTAAAACTACTGGTACAGAAAGTGATGTCAATGACTTCTTCGCTGACCGAGTTACGGCACTTCGGGGTGTTCCCCGTGTTATGAATATCTAAATCAGTGGTTATTAGGTATTCCTAATAAATAAAACAAAATAAATTTAATGTCCGTGCTGCCCCAAAACGTATGGTGTGAATTAGCATTGCATCCCAGCAGTACAGGAATAGCCCTTACCTTGCAATATTCCAGAAGTAGACTTCCTATTTCTTTGAGATCCGTGGCTATCACCATCAGGTCCATCGAACATAGCTCAAGCCGCGGGACAGTGTTAACTCCCTTCGCCAATATGCAGGCCCTTGGGTTGGCCGCCTTGGGGTCTCTGCAACAAAAAA
>CAKNWW010000033.1:0-11678 GCA_932074435.1 Andricus kollari
AAATATCTATAAACTTCAATCGTTCGTTCTCGAATTTAGCTAAAGATTAGACATCCAATATAGGTAGTTCTAACAACTTGATCCAGGTAGAATCCCGCGTGCAACGAACCTTGTGGAAACTTCGATCGATCTTTCCAGAATGTAAGCATGTGTTTTCGACACATTAGAAAATCGTCAGGAATGACCTCGTCTACAAAGAAATGTCTGGAAGGCTCGTGACGTTGGGTTTTAACCCTAGAACGGTAAACTGAGCTGGCTCATACGCTAACGGTAAACGGGAGTTCCGCTACACCCCAAACTTGTACCGTGGCACAATGCTTTCTATTTGCAGTAAAACAACTTTAATATAGCGCATTTTCTTCATTTTTTAGTGTAGAAAACAATGGTAATAATAACATTCTCTTAAATTAAAAAAAAAAAGTTGAATAATTTGTAAATATGAAAAAAACCTGAAAATTCCGCAAAAATGAATTTTTTTATAAAAAATAACGTAGTTTTTCAACAAATTAACCGATTTCAAAAAATAAAACGGGATTTTAAAGAAAAATAATCACGCTTCAAGGTCATATAAGCCAATTTTGCTTTTTCTTAAAAAAACCTAATTATTTGAACATCTGAAGTGGAGGAAATTTCAGAAATCTGACAAAGGGTAAAAATCCTGAAAGTAGTAGTAAAATCGATTATCAAAAATTCAGATTTATTGTAAATGATAAAAAAATTGTGATACATATTCCGAAATATCAAAGTAATGATCAAAACATTCATTAATCTTCTACAGAGGAGCAATTAGGGCACAAGACCTTCCTGTGCATCTCACAAACTGTTGTTGGTGGAGGAGGTGCTTCTTCCCCGAGGATGGCCTCGATTGACGTATGCAAATCCCGACGAATGCTCGGAATAGCGAGTCGTACTCGTAGGTGTGGTTCAACAAGTCCTTTTATGAGTTTTTTTTAGGAATTCTCGCCGAATCAAATTTTCATTTGCACTGCAGAAATTGTGCAAGATCATTGAATTGATTCCTGCTTGATCGAGCATTCCGTACCAGAAACGCAGAGGCCATCGAAGCGTTTTTCTAGCAGAGGTATATTCGTGGCACATATGATCGAAGCAATCTGTGCCTCCCTTTGTATTGTTGTAGAATAAAACGATGGCTGGTTTTTGCGTTTCCTGGCCGATTTCTGCCGTCGAGTGAAAAGTTGACATGAGCAGGACCAACTTATTTCTCTTCGGTGTATATTTCACCAGAGTCTTGGTTCCATCATGGAGAAATTTGGAGGAATTTATAGGTGATGCCGTTCTTGAAGTCAGGAGGAATTTGACGCTTATTTTTCCTCAATGTGCCTACCATCGTCATCGAGTGTTCTGCTAGCATTTTGTCGAAAATGTCGACAGACGAGAACCAGTTGTCGCAGGTGATATTCCGCCCACTTCCATGCAGCGCTTCGGACAACTTACGTATGTAGTACGATGGTACACTTTCTGAGCTTTGTTTCTGTACCATACCCACGTACGGTTCTGCAGTGTACATGTAAAATGTCCGCGAATCATTCAACATCACAATTTTCATGCCGTATTTGTCCGGCTTTGCACCACTGTAAACTTTAAACGGACATCGTCCTCGAAAGGAAAGCAATTGTTCATCAATGGTGCAATACGAAGCTGGCAAATAATACTGAGTACACTTGGATATAAAATCCTCCCATATCTCACGGATAGGAGCAAACTTATCTGTTTCCCGGCGCGCAGCTCTCGTCGATTTGTCATCAAACCGAATCATTCGCGTAAGAAATTGGAACCTCTTCAGTGACATCGTGCATCGGTACAGGTTGGATCCAAATTCGACGTCCCACAGGTCTTCTATATTAGTACGTGATGTCTTTTGTAACCCAGAAAAGTAGAGGAGACCGATGTAGGCTTTCATTTCGCACAAATTCACATCAAAGAACGTCGGCAATGAGACAGAGATATTTTCTGTGTCGGCACGCCACCGTTTAATTTCTTCATTAGTATGAAGAACCACTTTTTCAAGGAGTGCATCGCTAAAAAGTAGAGACCACGCTGCAAGAGGACTCCTCACAGTCCTTGCTTCTCCGATCGGCCCAGGTAAATATGATCTGACCTTATCAATGCGATTTGACAACCTCTCCCTCGGTGTGGTGTACCATCTGTGGCCATCTTTTCCACAGACGAGACTCTTCCTACGCCCTCGTCGTGACACCGACTCTGAACGGGAAGGGGGTCTTCCTCGCTTACTGGCAGATGGTCTAGCATCCTGATTCTGTAAAGAAATGTATGAATGTAAGTAGAAATCAAGAAATGAAAAGATTCAAAGAAACAAGAAAAATATATCTTACATCTGACTCTTCTTCATCACTAGCAGCAGAAGTTGGTTCGAATACTGGATCCTGGGCGTCCTCCTCAGATTCCGTGTCCGTTAACAATTCCTTGTTATCCGATTCACCATCTGACGCTTGATCGAGTGGCAAAATTTGCTCACTACGATTTAAATTATCCGTCACTGCAGTCAGGCTCCGCAATTCGTGGGGAGGAACCATTTTCTGAACAAAATTTCAACCTTATTACTTATAATAATTTTTTAACGGTTATATATGGGTGATTCTCCATAGACAGGGAATTTTTGGCACGGGCAACTTTTTTTGGAAAAATGTGGTAAAATTTTTTTTTCTCATAATGGTTAGGTTCATTGGCCTCAAAGTATGTAAAGTATGTAAAGTAAAACAATACTGTAAAATAGTAACGCAAAAGCATTTTGCTAAGACATACTAGAGGTCCGAGACATAAAAGTGCCCTATATGTGGAGAATCACCCATATATAAAGAAATTAGTTTTTGAACTTTGAAATTACAAATTCATGCTTAAAACGTCCAAATGGAATCGATATACCATCCGACTGAAATTTTACTATAGCTCATTTTTTTCTATTTCTATGTTAAAAAAATTTTGTACACTTACAACTTTTAAATTCATGCCTAAAACATCTATTTGAACTGATTTAACAAAAAAACTGAAATTCACTTACCGACTCAATTTTGTAACGTAAACGGTAAACGGGGGTGCAGCGCAACCCCAGACGTTATTCACAGCTGCACAGAACTCACACCAGGCACTAACGCGTTCGCTTGTTGACCAAGGTCGACTGCCAAATAGTTCAAGTAAATTATGGTTAGGGTCCTAGACCTACCTGCACCTACCCTGAGTCAGGAGCGTACTTTGAACTTTGATTGGGGTGCGTTGGAACCCCCGTTTACCGTTCTAGGGTTAAATATGTACCACTCTAGATAGATGTGCAGAATATCGATTCATCTTTTTTGCAAAGCCGCTAGAGACTATGTCCAATATCGATGCTTCTGGAAAGTTTACGGATATTGAAAACCTCGAAAGCAAGAGCTTATATTCAAGCCTTCCAGAAACTTCAATATATAGAAAATCGTCGTTATCAAGTCAAAATTTCCAGAAGGTTCGATTATTTTCCGGAAACCCGGGAATCCCCAGAATTTGATTCTTGGTAGGTATTGCAAGGACCCATCGCGTTGAGCGAACCATGAATTCGTTCCAGCTTTCCAGAAATTTCGATCAGTGTTTAACGATTGAGATGATACAGAAAGTTTAACGAGTAAGAATCTAAGAGGCGATAGATCCACTTTGATAGAAACTCCTAAAAACGCAAAATTCTAGAAAGTTCCACAACTGACGAAGATATGAACTAGAGTCTTGGGAAGGTGCTGTTGAATGTTACCGTGGCGATGGCGATACTAATAGAGTCTGGGCAAGCTGTCCGGTGTTTTTATTTTTTGTTTCAAATTATTTTTGCTGTTTTAGGTCACGACGGTTAAGACGGGGTTTGTTAAATGTACTAGGGTTTGTTTTTATGGGGTTTGAATATTACTGTGTAGATGAGGATATGAAGGAGATTCTTCAGACGGTGGCTTGGGTGATTATTTCTTATTTCATATTGCATTCGCTGTTACTATTGGTAGTCGAATCGACGAACACCGTATTCGTCGATTCGACTACCAATAGTAATGCAGGGTTAAATGTACTAGGGGTTGTGTTTTTTGGTTGTTGAACATCATTGTGCGGATAAGGATATGAACGAGAGTTTTCGGTAGGGCCCTGGGTTGATTTTTTTTTAATTTAAATTTTTTGGGTAATTTAGCTGAAGGCAGCTGAGACCGGGTTCGTTAAATGTGCTAGATGTTGTTTTTTTGATCCTGTTGAACATTACTGTAGAGACGAGAATATGAACTAGAGGAAGGTGCCTGGATAGACTATTTTTCATTAAACATTTTTTTTGCTGATTTAGTGAAAGACAGCTGAGATGGAGTTCGTTAAATGTACTAGGGGTAGTTCTCAGAGTTTCAAGATGTAAAAAATATGTTAAAGAAACATTTTGTGCAGAAACGCATTTATTTTAAAATTTTATAGTACCAAATGGAATGCCAATTATTCAAAATTTAATAAAGAGCAAGAAAGATGGCGTCAAGATTACTGGGATCGAGCTCATGGTTTATTACTTGATTTTACAGCAATAACAGTGCGCTTTGCGCAACGCCCATCCGCCACCAACACATAGACAATAATTTCTGTGAAGAATTTGATAATGGCCAGTATATATACAAGTAAAAAATATATTTTCAAATCATTTCTCTGTCTCTGTCCACAATGAAGATTTTGGTCTTAACGCTGCTCTTCACGCTTGTGATGTTTATTGATTATGTTCGTAAGTAGAATATAACATAATTTTGACGATTTTTGACGATTGTGAATAAAATTTACAAAAACGTCCTTTTTCCTATACGAAATACGTGTCACAAACTGAAAAAAACTATTTTGGGATTTACCAAGTTTTTTTTTAAATCGGTCAATATGCTTTAAAAATTATTGAAATTTGTGGTTAGGTTGAGGATTCAACTATTTTGCTAAAAAATGGTCATCTTTGTATGAATTTAACTGTTTTTGGTTCAAAATGAACATTTTCTCTTGCTTAAAATATCAACTATTATTTTTCGTTATTGTTTTGGATGATCCTTAAATAAATTGGCGACAAAAATTCATAAACTCTGTTCTTGAAAATTTGTCTTTTCTGTTGAACTCGAACGTTTTTTATTTCAAAATAAAATATTTTTTGGTTGTAATAGTTACTATTACATGTTTCGTTCAGAAATAATTTTTTTGTTTTGAAAAATCAACTTTTTGATTGAAAGTTAAACTACATTTTGAAAAATTCATTTTTTTGGTTGATGATTCATCATTTTAGTTAAAAATTCATATTTTTAGGTTGAAATTTCAACTGATTTGTAAGAAATTCATTTTTTGGCTTCGCAGTTCGAAAATTTGGTTGAAATTTAATATATTTTAATGAAATTTATCCTTTTTAAGTTCAAAAATCAACTATTTGCTTGAAAATTCAGGTATTTTGTTGAAAATTTTTCTTTTTGTTAAGAAAATTAATTTTGTTTGTCAAAACTTGATCTTTTTGTTTAAGGTATTAACTATATGGTTAAAAATTCATCCTTTTTAGTCAAAAATGCAACTGTTTGGTTGCACATTAATCGTTTTTTGTTAAGGATTCAACTACTTTTTTTGAAAATTTGTCTTTTTTGTTGAATTCATCTGTTTTTTATTTCAAAGTAAAATATTTTTTGGTTGAAACAGTAACTATTATGTGTTTCGTTAAGAATTCATATTTTTTGGTTGAAAAATCAACGACTTGATTCAAAGTTGAGATACATTAAAAAAAAAATCATTTTTGTGGTTGAAGACTTATCATTTTAGTTGAAAATTCATATTTTCAGGTCGAAAATTGAACTGCTTTATTAGAAGTTCATTTTTTTGGCTTCACAGTTCAACAATTTTGTAGAAAATTCGTATTTTTGTATGTAAAAGTAATTTTCTCGATGGAAATTTCACCTGTTTGGCTGAAGATTGAACTTTTTCGTTGAAAATTTGTTTTCCTTTGGTTCAAAATTCATTTTTTATGTGAAAATTTAGCTATTCCATTTTTGGCTAGAAAGTTATGGTTTGTAAGTTCAAGAATGAACTATTTGATAGAAAATTCACCTATTTTGTTGAAAATTTGTCTTTTTGGTTTAATTAATCTTCTTTTTAAAACCTAATCTTTTTCGTTGTGTATTCTAACTAATTGGTTAAAAATGCAGTTTTTTAAAATTGAATTCAACTGGTTAAAAATTAGTTTTTTTGTTCTTGAAAATTAATGTCATAAACTAAAAATATGATGAATCTATTTTTCGTTAAAAAAATATCTCTCTTAGTTGAAAATTTAACTTTTGTTTCAATCCAAAAATAATCCAACAAAATGTCCTACATGATTTTATGAGACACTTAAAAATGTTAATGATATAGTTCTTATTTATGATGGTATCGTTTCTAAAAAAGTGATGTTATCAAAGGTTTTAAAAATATCGGGCAGATTGTTGTCGACAAAGAAGATTTGATGACAATTTCTTTAATTTCGCAGAATTTAAATTTTTTTAGGAAAACTGAATCTTGTTGGGTATCAAGAGAATCGTAAAAAATGTCTTCAGGTTTCTGGGAAAATTTTTTATGATTTTTTATTTGAAAAAATTAAATTGAAGAGGAAATTGGAAAAGATTTCGAAATATTTCAAATAATTTCCTAAAATTTCGAAAAAGAGTGTCAAATATTTAAAAGAAAAATGTTTCGATTTGGCAGGATTAAGACATTCTTTAAAAATCTAGTAAATTCAACAGATATTAAGAAGATTTAAAAGATACCAAAATCATTTTAAACTTTTTCAAACCTTTTTATGTCAAAATTTGTTCTTTGATTTCATTGGATAAACGCCTAAAATAAATCACAAACAACACAAACATAATATTTTAAGAGACTTAACAGCACAAAATGCTTTCAGAAGAGGGAATATAAATGTATGGGTACCATATTAAACTCAATATGAAATACTTAAAATTTGAAGCAGAAATATATTGCATTTTCAACAAATTTGTTAAATTTTTAACCAAAAAGATGATGTTTCAACCAATTAGTTGAATTTTCAACAAATGGTTGAACTTTCAAGAAAAAAAGAAGAAAGCATTTACTACCAAGTAGTTGTACTTGTAAGCAAAAGGGAGACATTTTTAACAAAATATTTAAATTTTCAAGAAAATAGTGGAATCTTAACAAAATAATTACATTTTTAACTAAACAATTGTATTGTCAAATAAATTTATATATCTTCAAAAAAATTAATTTTTAACACAGAATTTTAATTCTCAACCAAGAAGGGTTTTTAATTTTAAGCCAAAAACAGTTAAATTCAACCTGAAAAGTGCAACCTTCAACCAAAAAGGCGAATTCTTTTTCAAACAGTTGAACTTTTCAGCCAAAAATATAAATTTTCTACCAAAAAATTACTTTTAAACCAAATAGTTAAATTTTTTTACCCAAAAAGACGGGTTTTCAAGCAAACAGTTGAATTTTTAAGGTAAAAAGGTGAATTTTCAACAAAAGTTAAATTTATAACAAAAAAAATCAATTTTCAACACAAAAGTTAATTTTGAACAAAAAATTAAATTTTCAACGGAATAGTTGAAGTTCAAAATAAAAAGATCTATTTCTTTAACCAAAAATGGAATTGTTAACTTTTCAGTTGAAAAAATTGAATTGAGAATAAAATTATTTTTTAACACAATAGTTCAACTTTGTGTCCAAAATTCTTTGTAGACATTTTTCTATCGTACACTCAGAAAATATTTTGTTTGAATCAACCTAATTCTTTTTTCTTAATGTAGGGACAAAGAAATATTTGATTCATTCAAACATATATTTTTCTGAGTGTAGATTAAGAAGCCACGCGGAAAAAACATAATCACTTAAATTTTAACTGTAATCTGAAAAGTCAGATTAGATTTCAGTGAATTTCATTAAATAGTAGAACAAAAGTCAATTATTTTTTAAAAACAGAGTCACTGGAAAAAGTCTACTAATTTGCATGAAAAAAAGTATTAAGAAACCTAAGCGATCCTTTCTGATAAATAATAAACATTTCTCTGGAGTTTATGAGATGTCAAATAATTTTGAAGAAGAGGGATTCAAGCAAACGGTTGATAAATTATATCGAAAGGTTATCAGATTTTATTTGATGGTAAACGACATTTTATATGATTTG
The DNA here is from genome assembly GCA_932074435.1 of Andricus kollari. NCBI lineage: Eukaryota > Metazoa > Arthropoda > Insecta > Hymenoptera > Cynipidae > Andricus > Andricus kollari. The sequence goes on from CAKNWW010000033.1 coordinate 8,171, forward strand.
TGAAAAGGAATTAAGAAAATGAGTAATCGAAGAATTGAGAATACGGGTTTATTGAATCCAGTCGACAGTCACTGAAAAATTGTAACTGCGCAGTGAACGTTTTCCGTGGCACCGCGCACGTAGCGCGTTTTGCCCCTTGTGCGTCTGTTGCGTTGTTCATTTAGTGCTATTACTTGTGAGTTTATTTTTTTGAAGGGCATTTGCTAGGTCGGGAATTTTCATTGATCGGCAAATGACATTTTCTGATCAAGATTATTTTTTAATTTTTAGATTCAACAGAAAAAGTTATTCAATCACATTAAATTAAACTCACTTTGAAATTCTTTAACATGGCTTTGTTTCCAACTAAAATTTTACAGCTCAAGCGTTTCCAATTTTAAATATTGTTGAATTGTAAAGACTAATTGTCGAATCGTGAAAGACTTTGAAGTTCTTTTCGAAATCCTTTACTCTAAAATATGGAAATTTAAGAAATTAAGTTTCAAGTAAGTCAAAATTTAAATTCCAATATAACGTCGAAGATAAAAATTTGATCGTTGGATTCTTGGGCTTCCCATACCCCCCCCCCCCCCCACTTTTTTAAACCTTCAAAATTCTTTGCAGTCCCTTCTAATTGCTGAAATCAATTAAAAATGTCTTGCGATACTTCATAATGCCCCAAAAGATTTGTTAATCCTCTGAAATTCACATCCTATACAAATTTTGTAATAAAATAAATCATTTCTGGAAAGGCTGTCTTAATTGTTCCGCTTTGATTGACACCGGACGCGAATTATTCAATTGTTCTCACTTTATAAATAGCACTTTTTATTGTCTAAGCTCGCGATTGATTTTTTCTTTAGCAAATTAATTTGTTTTTATTTTTTGTGAAAATAGATAGAAAATAATTTCGAACTACCCTTGAGGACGAATCGCGTAAAACGGGATAACGAGGAGGCCTCATACTTTTCTTTACAGAATTCTTTTTTCTTCTGATTTCGAAGTATTTTATATTCTAAAGAAAAATAAAGTATCGAGCACTTTTTGAAAAAGGTAATATTCAAATTAAGGAATAACTTTTCTCTAAATATTTCAAATTATTGTTTAGAAATTTTTATTCTATATTAAAAACTGAGTTGAAAAGTATCACAAAAGCTCTAGATCAATCGAAAACTGTGCGTTTTATGGAGGTTCTTGTATAGCAGAAAATCGTTTTTGTTATCAAGGTTATTAAAGCATTTTTGCACATTGACTTTGATTTATTGTTTATTACTTTTGGATAGTTTGTAAAGTTTTTAAATATATCAAGAAAAAAAGTATCGAGCCTTTTTTGAAATAAGAAAAATTCAATTCTAAATTCTTTGGCAATAAAAAGTTTTCCATTAAAGTCTCTCGAAAATTTTCAAGTTGCCTTAGAACTACTCATTAATTATGAGAAAAATGCTTTATTTAAAGAAAAATTGAGTTCAACAACTTTTAGTTTGAAGATGGTTGACGCTCACCGTACGAGTTGGTTCGATAGCGAAGTTGGTTAGTGCACTGTAAAAACTATGGTTCCATTTTAATTGAGCATCACTTTTTTAGCGTCCTGTTATAATACCAAATCGTCTTGTTTTGATTCCATCGTTCGTACTATTTTACATTGCTAACTTCAGATTGAAAAACGTACTAGCGAATTAAAATAATGTACAGGTAGTATTTTTATAATTGCTTGCAACTTCATGCTTATGAGAATTCTTCATTGCTTAAATTTTCTTCTACTTTTGAAATGTGATAGAGAAAATAAAAAAGGCGAAAAAGGTTGCATTATTTAAAAAAGAGGAAACTGGTGAATAAATATATAATTATTTAATACTAATAAATGTAATAAATATTATTTATTTATCTGAATATAAGACAACGTTTGAATTGAAAATGATGCATAGAATTACTTTTTTAATTGTAAAAGTTACAAAGTTACAAAAGTTTGTAATGTCGGTTTAATTTTTATTTAAATTTAATAATGCGAATTATTATTATTATCTTCGGGGAAGTAGGGTTAAGAACTGAAATTTCAGATACCCGGGTGGATTTTCAAGGTCTTACTGTTTTAATTTTAATTTTTTAAATTAAAATCGGAGAAAATGAACAAAGAAACTCGGAGAAAATAATTGGTAATAACAAAATAACATTGGTAATTTAAAAAATCTTATTATTATTACAATTTAAAAAATAATATTGGTAATTTAACAAATATTTTTTGATTAATTTCACTTATGAAAGTTATACAAATCTGTAAATTTAGTGAGTTTTAAAGAATTTATTCAAAAGAGGTGAGGTATTTAGTAGGGTTTCTAAGATTTTAAGAGATTCGAAATTATTTTTTTTCGAATGCAACCTGAATTCTTATCCATTTATCCTGCATTCTTTTAATTCTTTTAAATTATTAAAATTCACTTCAATTCTTCTAAATTCACTCACTTCTACTTAATTCGATGGATTTTTTAAAAAGTTTTTATTTAATTGATCCTGAGGATCAATTGACAATTAAATAATGAATGAATATGAAATCTTTTACAGTATTTTTTCAAATTTCTTTGCCTTTTGAAGATCTTTAAAATACTTCAAAAGATTTTAAATATTTTAGGTTATTTTAAAAGATTACAAAGAAATTGTTAATGGATTCCAGAAATTTAATGGGATTTCGAAGGATTCTAAATATTTGAGGGTATTGTAAAAGATTTTCAGGCACTTTCAAGAGCTTTAAAAAGTTTCAAGGGATTTCAAAAGATATCAAAGGATTTTAAATATTTTAGGAAATTTTAAAAGATTCATAGAACTTGTTTTATTCTTTTCAATAGTTTATAAGAATTTCAAAGACTTTGAATCATTTTAGGGTATTTTAAGAGATTCTAATGCATAGTCAAGAGATTAAAACAATTTCAAAGGATTTCCGACGGTTTTAATAATTTTAAGGAATTAAAAAACGTTGCATGCTGTTTTAACGAATTTTGAAAGCTACAGAAGGATTTTACAGGACCTGTAAGGTTATAGGATATTTTAAAGATTCCAAGGGTTTTTATAAGGTGGATTCATAAGTTCGAATAATTATATTATTAAATTTACAAAGAAAAGGAATTTTATTTTTACCTTATTTTTAGTCTGTAAAATATAATCAAAAATTGTTTCATTTTAATTTTTAAAAAATTTGTTAAAATCTTTTTTATTCAATGAATAAAGAATAAAAATTTCTTTTTTTACATCTAGTATATATATAATACTATTTCTCATTTGTGAAAATTTAATTGCATTCCTTTAATTTATTCAGGAATAATAATAATAGTAATAATAATAAATATTAGTTACAAGAAAGATGGAAACTTTCAAATAAATTTGTAACTTTTTTCGAAAGTGCCCTCCCCTATTACAAATAACGAAATCTTAAATTTTATTTGTTTACAATCAAAATAGACTTTCTAACCAAGCTAAAATATTTAAAAAAATTTATTAGAGCTGTGCAGTCGTTTATTCGAATTTTTAATACAAATTC
>CAKNWW010000039.1:0-10174 GCA_932074435.1 Andricus kollari
GAGCTTTAAAAAATTGCAAGGGATTTCCAAAGATTTCAAAGCATTTGAAATATTTTAAGAAGAATTTTGAAAATATTGCAATAATTTGAAGGAATCCCAAAGAATTTTAAAGATTTTACGGTATTCTAAAAATTCCAAGGAATTTTCAAGGGCATTAAGAAATGCCAAGGCATTTTAAATAACTCAAAATATTTTAGAGTATATTAAAATATTCCAAATCATTTTTAATATAATTCAATAATTTAAGGGATTGCAAGCGATTTGAAATATTTACGGGTATTTTTAAAAATTCCAGAGAATCTTAATGAGCCTTAAAAAGTTTCAAGGGATTTCAAAGGATTTGACATATTTTAAGACAATTTGAAAATTCCAAAGATATTTTAAAATAATTGAATAATTTGAAGAGATTCTGAAAGGTTTTTAATATTTTAGGGTATTTTTAAAAATTCCAAGGAATTTAAAAAAGATTAAAAAAATTACAAGGGATTTCAAATAATTAAAAATATTTTACGGTATTTTAACAGATTCAAGGAATTTAAAAAATATTTCAATGATTTGAAGGGATAAAAAAAAGAATTAAAAATTTGTTGTGGTATTTTTCAAAATTTCAAAGATTTTCAAGAGCATCAAAAAGTGGCAAGGCATTTCAAATATGTACATAGTTAAAAATATTTAAAGGTATTTTAAAAAATTCCAAGATTAAAAAAAATATATTTTAATACTTTAAGGGATTCCAAAGAATTTTAAAAATTTTATGGTATTTTGAAAAATTGCAAGGAATTTTAATGAGGATTAAAAAATTTCAAGGCATTTTAAATAATTAGAAATATTTTAGAGTATTTTAAGAGGTTCCTAAGCATTTTTAATATAATTCAATAATTTAAGTGATTCCAAATGATTTTAAATATTTTAGGGTATTTTTAAATTTCAAGAACTTTAAAAAGTTGTAAGGCATTTCAAACGATTGGAAATATTTTCGGGTATTTTTAAAAATTTCAAAAAATCTTAAAGGGCCTTAACAAGTTTCAAGGAATTTCAAACGATTTTAAAGGATTTGAAATATTTTGTTAATTTGAAAATTCCAAAGATATTTAAAAACAATTCAATAATTTGAAGGGATTCCGAAAGATTTGAAATATTTAAGGTATTTTTAAAAATTCCAAGGAATTTTAAAAATACTTCAGTAATTTGATGTGATTCAAAGGATTCAAACTAATTTAGAGTACTTTCTTAAAAAGTACTTGATTAAAAATATTTTCGGGTATTTTTAAAAATTGCAAAGAATCTTAAAGAGCCTTCAAAAGTATCAAGGGATTTCAAAAGATTTCAAAGGATTTTAAATATTTTAAGTTATTATGAAAATTCCAAAGATTTTTAAAAAGAATTCAATAATTTGAAGGGATTCCGGAAGATTTGAAATATTTAAGGTATTTTTAAAAATTCCAAGGAATTAAAAAAATGTTTCAGTACTTTGAAGTGATTCCAAAGGATTTACAAAAATTTAGATTATTTTTAAACATTCCATTGAATTTTTGATTTATCTCAATAATTTGAAGGAATTTCAAAGGATTTTTAAAGATTTTAGAGCAATTTTAAAATAACCAAGGAATTTTCCAGAGTTTTAAAAAGTTTTAAGGGATTTCAAAGGATTTCAAGTATTTTAAGGAGAATTTCGAAAATATTGCAATAATTTGAACGGATTCCAAAATTTTTTAAAGATTTTATGGAATTTTAAAAATTGCAAGGAATTTTCAAGAGCATTAAACAATTTTTAAGGCATTTTAAATAATTAGAAATATTTTAGAGTATTTTAAATGACCCCAAAGCATTTTTAATAAAATTCAATAATTTAAGGGATTTCAAGCGATTTGAAATATTTTCGGGTATTTTTAAAGCCTAAAAAAGTTTCAAAGGATTTGAAATATTTCAAGTCAATTTGAAAATTACAAAGATATTTTAAAATAATTCAATAATTTGAAGATATTTCGAAATATTTTTAATATTTGAGGGTATTTTAAAAGATTCCAAGCAATTTTATATTGTTTTCTGTAATTTAAAGGGTTTCAAAGAAATTTAAAGATTTCAGGGTATTTTTAAAAATTCCAAGGAATTTTCAAGAGCTTTACAAAATTTCAAAAGATTTCAAAGTATTTGAAATATTTTAAGAAGAATTTTGAAAATATTGCAATAATTTGAAAGGAATCCAAAGAATTTGAAAGATTTTATGGTATTTTAAAAATTCTATTTTAAATAATTAAAAATATTTTAGAGTATTTTAAAAGATCCCAAAGCATTTTTAATATAATTCATTTATTTAAGGGATTCCAATCATTTTAAATATTTTAGGGTATTTTTAAATTTCCATGAAAGTGTTAGAAAAATGTGAGAAAAATCCCATATATATTTTGGGAAGGGATTTCAAACGATTTGAAATATTTTCAGGTATTTTTAAAAATTCCAAAGAATCTTAAAGAGCGTTAAGATTTCAAAAAATTTCAAAGGATTTGAAATATTTTTAAAATTCCAAAGATATTTTTAAATAATTCAATACTTTTAAGACATTTCGAAAGATTTTTAATATTTTAGGGTATTTTTAAAAATTCCAAGGAATTTAAAAAATATTTCAGTACTGTGAAGTGATTCCAAAGGTTTTTCAAAGATTTTATGGTATTTTTAAAAATTCCAAGGAATTTTCTTATTGATTTCTAATTTTTTTTAAATTTTTAATTGTTTTCTGTAATTTAAAGGGATTTCAAAGGATTTAAAAGATTTCAGGGTATTTTTTAAAATTCCAAGGAATTTTCAAGAGCTTTAAAAAATTTCAAGGGCTTTCAAGAGATTTAAAAGTATTTAAAATATTTTAAGAAGAATTTTGAAAATATTGAAATAATTTGAAGGGATTTCAAAGAATTTTAAAGATTTTATGGTATTTTAAAAATTCCAAGGAATTTTCAATAATTTTATGGGAATATTTTAATAACTCAATAATTTGAAGAGATTCCGAAAGATTTTAAATATTTTAGGGTATATTTAACCATTCCAAGGAATTTTAAAAATATTTCAGAAATGTGAAGTGATTCCAAAGGTTTTTAAAAGATTTTATGGTATTTTTAAAGATTACATGGCATTTTTAATTGTTTTAAAAAATTTCAAGGGATATCAAAAGATTTCAAAGCATTTGAAATAGTTAAAGAAAATTTTTTTGATTTATTTCAATAATTTGAAGTGATTCTAAAGAATTTGAAAGATTTTATGGTATTTTTGAAAAATTGCAATGAATTGTCAAAAGCATTAAAAAATTTCAAGGAATTTTAAATAATTAAAAATATTTTAGAGTATTTTAAAAAGATTCCAAAAAGCATTTTTAATATAATTCTATAATTTAAGGGTTTCCCAATTATTTAAAAATTTTTTTTGGGGGTATTTTTAAATTTCAAAAACTTTAAAAAGTTTTAAGGGATTTCAAACGATTTGAAATATTTTCGGGTATTTTTAAAAATTCCAAAGATATTTTAAAATAATTCAATAATTTGAAGGGATTCCGAAAGATTTGTAATATTTTAGGCTATTTTAAAAAATTCCAAGGAATTTTTAAAAATATCTTAATCATTTAAAGGGATTTCAAAGAATTTTCAAGTTTTTAAAGTATTTTTAAAAATTCCCAAGAATTTTCAAGAGCTTTAAACAGTCAAAGGATTAAAAATATTTTAAGCTTTTTAAAAAAGATTTCAAGAAATTTTTAAAAGATTTTAATAATTTAAAGGGATTCCAAAGAATTTTAAAGATTTTAAGATATTTTTAAAAATTCCAAGGAATTTTCAGGAGCTTTAAAAAGTTTCGAGGGATTTGAAAAGATTGCAAAGGATTTGAAATATTTGAAGTTATTTTGAAAATTTTAAAGATATTTAAAAATAATTCAATAATTTGAAGGGATTCCGAAATATTTGAAATATTTAAGGTATTTTTAAACATTTCGATGAATTTCTTATTTATCTCAATAATTTTAAGAGATTTCAAAGGATTTTAAAAGATTTTAGAGTAATTTTAAGATAGCCAAGGAATTTTCAAGAGTTTTGAAAAGTTTTACGGGATTTCAAAAGATATCAAAGGATTTCAAGCATTTTAAGGAGAATTTTAAAAATATTTCAATAATTTGAAGGGATTCCAAATTTTTTTAAAGATTTTACGGTATTTTAAACATTCCAAGGAATTTTCAAGAGCATTACAAAATTTTTAATGCATTTTAAATAATTCAAAATATTTTAGCATTTTTGATATAATTCAATAATTTAAGAGATTTCAAAAGATTTGAAATATTTTAAGTCAATTTGAAAATTCCAAAGATATTTTTAAATTATTCAAAAATTTGAAGATATTCAGAAAGATTAAAAATATTTTAGGGTATTTTTAAAAAATTCCAAGGAAATTTAAAAATATTTCAGTACTGTGAAGTGATTTAAAAGATTTTATGGTATTTTTAAAGATTCCAAGAAATTTTAAATTGTTTTCTGTCATTTAAAGAGATTTCAAAGGATTTTAAAGATTTCAGGGTATTTTTTAAAATTCCAAGGAATTTTCAAGAGCTTGAAAAAATTTAAAGGGATTTCAAAAGATTTCAAAGTATTTGAAAAATTTTAAGAATAATTTGGAAAATATTGCAATAATTTAAAGGGATTCCAAAGAATTTTAAAGATTTTATGTTATTTTAAAAATTCCAAGGAATTTTCAAGAGCATTACAAAATTTCAAGGCATTTTGAATAATAAAAATATTCTAGAGTATTTTAAAAGATTCCAAAGCATTTTTAATATAGTTCGATAATTTAAGGGGTTCAATAATTTGAAGTGATTCCGAAAGATTTTAAATACTTTAGGGTATTTTTAAAAATTCCAAAGAATCATAAATAGCCTTGAAAAGTTTTAAGGGATTTCAAAGGATTTCAAAGAATTTTAAATATTTTAAGATATTTTTAAATATTTTAGGCTATTTTTAAATTTCAAGAACTTTAACAATTTTTAAGGGATTTCAAAGGATTTAAAATATTTTCGGTTATTTTCAAAAATTTCAAAGAATCTTAAAAAGTGTCAAGGGATTTCAAAAGACTTCAAAGGATTTGAAATATTTGAAGTTATTTTGAAAATTCCAAATTAATTAAAAATAATTTAATAATTTGAAGGGATTCTGATAGATTTAAAAGATTTTATGGTATTTTAAAAAATTTTCTAGAGCTGTACAAATTGACAAGGCATTTCAAATAATTAAAAATATTTTAGGGTATTTTAAAAGATTTATTAGTTTGAAGTCATTCTAAAGAATATTAAAAACTTTGTGGTATTTTTGAAAAATTGCATTTTTAATATAATTCAATAATTTACGGGATTCCAAATGATTTTTAATTTTTTAGGATATTTTTAAATTTCAAGAACTTTAAAAAGTTTTAAGGGATTTCAAACGATTTTAAATATTTTCGGGTATTTTTAAAAATTCCAAAGAATCTTAAAGAGCCTTCAAAAGTATCATGGGATTTCAAAAGATTTCAAAGGATTTTAAATATTTTAAGTTATTATGAAAATTCCAAAGATTTTTAAAAAGAATTCAATAATTTGAAGGGATTCCGAAAGATTTGAAATATTTAAGGTATTTTTAAAAATTCCAAGGAATTAAAAAAATGTTTCAGTACTTTGAAGTGATTCCAAAGGATTTTTAAAAATGTAGAGTATTTTTAACCATTCCCATGAATTTTTGATTCATCTCAATAATTTGAAGGGATTTCAAAGGATTTATGAGATTTTAGAGTAATTTTAAAATAACCCAGGAATTTTCAAGAGTTTTAAAAAGTTGTAAGGGATTTCAAGTATTTTAAGGAGAATTTTAAAAATATTGCAATAATTTGAAGGGATTCTAAATTTTTAAAAAGATTTTTTGTTATTTTAAAAATTCCAAGGAATTTTCAAGAGCATTCGAAAATTTGAAGGCATTTTGAAAAATTCGAAATACTTTAGAGTATTTTAAAAGATCCCAAAACATTTTTAATATAATTCAAAAATTTAAGGGATTTCAAACGATTTGAAATATTTTCGGGTATTTTTAAAAATTCCAAAGAATCTTAAAGAGCCTTAAAAAGTTTCAAGGGATTTCAAAAGATTTGAAATATTTTAAGTCAATTTGAAAATTCCAGAGATATTTAAAAATAATTCAATAATTTGAAGAGATTCCGAAAGATTTACAATATTTTAGGGTATTTTAAAAATTCCAATGAATTTTAAAAATATTTCAGTACTTTGAAGTGATTCCAAAGGATTTAAACAAATTTAGAGTATTTTTAAACATTCCAATGAATTTTTGATTTATTTGAATAATTTGAAGGGATTCCAAAGAATTTTAAAGATTTTATGGTTTTTTTTTAAATTACAAGGAATTTTAAAAAGATTAAAAAAATTACAAGGGATTTTAAATAATCAAAAATATTTTAGGGTATTTTAACAGATTCAAGGAGTTTAAAAAATATTCAAAATGTTTGAGGGTATTTTAAAATATTCCTAGGTATTTTTTAAAGAATTTAATCATTTGAAGGGAATCTGAAGGATTTGAAAGATTGTATGGTATTTTTAAAAATTTCAAGAACTTTAAAAAGTTTTAAGGGATTTCAAACGATTTGAAATGTTTTCGGGTATTTTTAAAATTCCAAAGAATCTTAAAGAGCCTTAAGATTTCAAAACATTTCAAAGGATTTTAAATATTTCAAGTTATTTTGAAAGATCCAAAGATATTTTAAAATAATTCAATATTTTGAAGGGATTTCGAAAGATTTATAATATTTGAAGCTATTTTAAAAAATTCCAAGGAATTTTAAAAATATTTCAGTACTTTTATGTGATTCCAAAGGATTTAACAAAATTTAGAGTATTTTTAAACATTCCAATGAATTTTTGATTTGTTTCAATAATTTGAAGGGATTACAAAGAATTTTAAAGATTTTATGGTATTTTAAATTTCAAGGAATTTTAAAGAGATTAAAAACATTTCAAGGGATTTCGATTAATTACAAATATTTTAGGGTATTTTAACAGATTCAAGGAATTTAAACAATATTTCCATGATTTGAAGGGATTCCAAAGAATTAAAAAGTTTTTGTGGTATTTTTCAAAATTTCAAGGATTTTTCAAGAGCTTTAAAAAATGGCAAGGCATTTCAAATATGTACACCATTAAAAATATTGCAAGGTATTTAAAAAAATTCCAAAGATTTAAACAAATATTTCAATACTTTGAAGTGATTCCAAAGAATTTTAAAGATTTTATGGCATTTTTGAAAAATTGCAAGGAATTTTAAATAATTACAAACATTTTAGAGTATTTTAAAATGTTCGAAAGCATTTTTAATATTATTCAATAATTTAAGAGATTCCAAATGATTTTAAATATTGTAGGGTATTTTTAAATTTCAAGAACTTTAAATAGTTTTAAGGGATTTCAAACGATTTGAAATATTTTCGGTTATTTTTAAAAATGCCAAAGAATCTTAAAGAGCCTTAACAAGTTTGAAGGGACTTCAAAAGACTTCAAAGAATTTGAAATATTTGAAGTTATTTTGAAAATTCCAAATATAATTTAAAATAATTCAATAATTTGAAGGGATTCTGAAGGATTTAAAAGATTTCAAGGAATTTAAAAAAAATTGGGAATACTTTGAAGCCATTCCAAAGAATATTAAAGATTTTATGGTATTTTTGAGAAATTGCAAGAAATTGTCAAGAGCTTTAAAAAATGTCGAGGGATTTCAAATAATTGAAAATATTTTAGGGTATTTTAAAATATTCCAAAACATTTTTATTATAATTCAATAATTTACGGGATTTCAAATGATTTGAAATATTTTAGGGTATTTTTAAATTTAAAGAACTTTAAAAAGTTTTTAGGGATTTCAAACGATTTGAAATATTTTCGGGTATTTTTAAAAATTCCAAAGAATCTTACAGAGCCTTAAGATTTCAAAGGATTTGAAATATTTTAAGTTATTTTGAAAATTCCGACGACATTTTAAAATAATTCAATCATTCAAAGGGATTTCGAAATATTTATAATATTTTAGGCTTTTTTAAAAAATTCCAAGGAAATTTAAAAATACTTCAGTACTTTGATATGATTCAAAGGATTTAAACAAATTTAGATTATTTTTAAACATTCCAATGAATTTTTGATTTATTTTAATAATTTGAAGGGATTACAAAGAATTTTTAAGATTTTATGGTATTTTAAATTTCATGGATGGAATTTTAAAGAGATTAAAAACATTTCAAGGTATTTTAAATAATTAAAAATATTTTAGAGGATTTTAAAAGATCCCAAAACATTTTTAATATAATTCAATAATTTAAGGGATTTCAAACGACTTGAAATATTTTCGGGTATTTTTAAAAATTCCAAAGAATCTTAAAGAGCTTTAAGAGTTTCAAGGGATTTCAAAAGATTTGAAATATTTCAAGTCAATTTGAAAATTCCAAAGATATTTTAAAATAATTCAATAATATTAAAATATTCCGAAAGATTTTAAATATTTTAGGGTATTTTTAAAAATTCCCAGGAATTTTCAAGAGCTTTAAAAAATGTCAAGGGATTTTCAACAGATTTCAAAGGATTTGAAATATTTTAAGAAGAATTTTGAAAATATTGCAATAATTTGAAGGGATCCCAAAGAATTTTAAAGATTTTATGGTATATTCAAAATATTTTAAAATATTTTGAAAGATTCCAAAGCATTTTTAATATAATTCAATAATTAACGGGATTCCAAATGATTTAAAATATTTTAGGGTATTTTTAAAAATTCCAAAGAATCTTAAAGAGCCTTAAAAAGTTTCCAGGGATTTCAAAAGATTTCAAAAGATTTTAAATATTTGAAGTTTTTTTGAAAATTCCAAAGATATTTAAAAATAATTCAATAATTTGAAGGGATTCCGAAAGATTTGAATAAGTTAAGGCATTTTTAAAAATTCCAAGGAATTTAAAAAAAATTTCAGTACTTTGAAGTGATTCTAAAGGATTTAAATTTTTTTTTAGTATTTTGAAACATTCCAATGAATTTTTGATTTGCTTAAATAATTTTAAGGGATTAAAAAGAATTTTAAAGATTTTATGGAAATTTAAAAAATTGCAAGGAATTTCCAAGAGCATTAAAAAATGTCAAGGCATTTTAAATAATTAAAAATATTTTAGAGTATTTTAAAAGATCCCAAAGCATTTTTAATATAATTCATTTATTTAAGGGATTCCAATCATTTTAAATATTTTAGGGTATTTAAAAATTTCAAGAACTTTAAAAAGTTTCAAGGGATATCAAACGATTTGAAATATTTTCGGGTATTTTTAAAAATTCCAAGGAAACTTAATGAGCCCTAAGATTTCAAAAAATTCAAAGGATTTGAAATATTTTGAAAATTCCACAGATATTTTTAAATACTTCAATAATTTTAAGACATTTCGAAAGATTTTTAATATTTTAGGGTATTTTTGAAAATTCCAAGGAATTTAAAATATACTTCAGTACTGTGAAGTGACCCCAAAGGTTTTTCAAAGATTTTATGGTATTTTTAAAAATTCCAAGGAAATTTTTTATTGATTTTTAATTTTTTTTTTAATTTTCAATTGTTTTCTGTAATTTAAGGGAGTTTCAAAGAATTTTAAAGATTTTATGGTATTTTAAAAATTCCAAGGAATTTTCAAGAACTTTAAACAATTTCAAGGGATTTCAAAAGATTTCAAAGTATTTGAAATATTTTAAGAAGAATTTTGAAAGTATTGAAATAAATTGAAGGGATTTCAAAGAATTTTAGGATATTTTTAAATTTCAAGAACTTGAAAAAGTTTTAAGGGATTTCAAACGATTTGAAATATTTTCGGGTATTTTTAAAAATTCCAAAGAATCTTAAATAGCCTTTAAAGTTTCAATGGATTTCAAAGGATTTGAAATATTTTAAGTCAGTTTGAAAATTAAAAAAGATATTTTAAAATAATTAAATAATTTGAAGGGATTCCGAAAGATTTTAAATATTTTAGGGTATTTTTAAAAATTCCAATGAATTTTAAAAATATTTCAGTACTGTGAAGTGATTCCAAAGATTTTTTTTTTAAAATTCTATGGTATTTTTAAAGATTCCAAGGAATTTTATATTGTTT
>CAKNWW010000043.1:0-12631 GCA_932074435.1 Andricus kollari
CAATATTACTGTGTGACGTCATCGAGAATGTTCTAGAAGCTTAGCACGGACATGAACTACTACAGGTTAGAAGCTTCTCGATGTCGGTAAGGTAGGAATCTTGAGTTAGAACGCAGCCTGCTCATCTACTTCTCAGGCAGGACTGAGTGGCGTACAAGTTGTCGAGAGTATGACTCTCCAGCTAGTACGAATCTTCTAAGTCTGCTCTTCGAAAATGCTAAACTCAGTTCCTGATCCAGCACAAGGTCTCGGAGATGATGCTTTAGGATTCTCTAGAGAATAACAACCCTTTTCGGCGAAGTTGGATAGCCGGTTGCCCTGTAACCTCGTGTTCGAAAAATGAAGCTTTGTACTTTACACTCGCACTAGATCTAGTCGGTACGACCACCTAGTCCGTTTAAAGGGTGTAAGGCACAACGAATCAAACGGCGCTCGGCTTCAGGAGTACGACTCCTTGAACTGCATGCAGGATGACTCTGGATCTGCCTCGCTTGCCAGCGAGCCCCCCATTGCCGTTTTGGGGCACATCATCCGTATATAAAACAGAGCCTTTTCCCCGCGACAACCTTCGCGCTGCGCGACGCGTGGGTGATACGGGCCGCGACTGCGTGCCTAAGCTACTCCAGATACTGAGGCTTAAATGCGGCTTCGAATACTGGATTGCCTATTGTAAGGGGTTGATAAGGACGCACCTTTCAAGAATAATAATCCTTGGAGCCTGAAGTTGGATCAATGCAAATAACGAACTATTACGTATGAGATAATGATTTTTAACATTAAAAACCTGTGAATAACCTGTAATTTCTATAATGTACCGGCGTGTCAAGCTGTCAGATCAATTTTATTAATTTGTTCACTTTTGTGGTATCGTGATTACCATATAATTAATTCAAGATGTATCCTTTCTCGGCTACCCTTTTACTGTTGAATCTCTATGATAAAAAGTGTTTTCTTTAAAATAACTGACGTATTAACTCTAGTTTTTAAACTTATGTATTCAAATTGAATGACCGTGGAATAGAAAACAGATAGTAAAATTTTAAAGAATTCAAGAAAACACAGGCGTTTTAATATTCGACTTACCCCAACTTGTAGCTACTGCCACATTTCATTTGCCAGGGGGAAGGAAGGAGAGGGCAAGGACTTAAGTTCTCGATTTTGGGAAAGGATGTAACTTGTCAGGTTGACGCCTTTCCCTGGACCGTTGCACTTCGTTGATAACTGCACTGGAACCTATTCGCTGTTTCTAATCTGGGTGCAGTAAGCTGATTCGCAGAATCTAAACCTCCTTGACGGTGGAGAACGATCTCTGCTGGTTTCGAATTGAAACGGCTACATCACAGTACGCCGTTTAGTCACTTAAATTCAGGTTCTGTCTTCCATCGACTAAAGATCTAAAAGTGTCATACTTTCGTCCATAAATCTGTCTCTGTGATTCAATTAAATTTGTCAAATTATGTCCGATGGTGCCATCATTCAATGCCGTCGCATTTCGTCTGAATTTGGTAAAAACGCATGCCTAGCTCAGTTCTGCATCGAGTGCAGACGGGCATGAGAAACCTTGTTTTTTTCGGATTCCGAAGTAGTTATTGTCGGTGCAAGAAATAGTAAAGGACTTTGATCAATCTAAAAAGGAACCATGGAAGTAAGCTATATGAGGAATCGTTGACTTCTAACAAATGCTGACTGTCATAACGTGACTCAAAGGCACCTTTGAGTCCTTTCATCTGAAATTTTTAAATTATGATTTGAATTTGATTGACTAATTAGTAATTTTTAAATGTTTCTAATTTAGTTCATTTATTTCAGTAGTGTATAACTGTCAATTATCATAAGTTCCTAATTTTGAAAAAATTTCGTAATAATAAAAAATTGTTAATTAGCTTTTCTTTTTTTTTTAATAACCGAATAAGTACTATTTTCTAATGTTGAAGGGATATAAATAAGGTTCAACATGCCTGGGGTCTTTTTGTCCCCAGTTTGCCAGCAAAGGGTTAAGCTATCGTTGGTTCACACACTTTTTGTAGAGACGTATACGGGCTTAGTAGTGATTTTTAAATTCTTTATTCACACTAGCACCTCAGTCATTATACCAAATAGACATTAATTTATATTCAATCCTAGCTTCTCCTGTGTCGTCGGTTAAACTCAAGAAAGAGAATATGGTACATTTGTGTGAAATTTTGTTAAATAATCAACTTCCACTTTCGAAGTTCTGGGCTATTTGCATTTTAACTCTCAGGGGCATTTTCTTTCTTATTTTTTTTTATATGTATCACTCACAATGAATAATCACTTCACGTGGGTTGAAACGTATGCACCAGTAGCTGTACCTTGGGCAGGAGTATCTGCGATACCTTTGATATATTGGCTGCTTTTTCACGACCTTACTGGATGATTTTCTTGTAAAGGATCTGATTTGAATTCATGTTAGCTGCTCCTGGAGATATTTTTGGATTCTAACTCATATTAATGACGTTTTCCGAGGTCAGCTTCTTTGAAATTTTAAGTAATTCGTTTGACGTCACTAATACTGTACATCCTAGTTCGCTTCTTGCTAATACAAGCTACTCATACTAATATTATGATTGAGACTTGAGAGAGAAAAAAATAGGTAATTATTCGCAGGATTCTTAGTAAACCGAATCCAATATAAGACCCAGTCTGTTTTCAATGTACAGTCTGGAGCTAATTGGACTATTTTCAATTTAAAAAAATGAATTTTTAATAATATTTGCATTGGGCAGATTAATTCTGTTGACTGCTCCCTGTCGAGAGAGTAAATACATGTGTCTTGTATTGGGTCTTTCAAAGATTATATTACTGAAGGTAGGTACCAAGAATTATATATATCGCTTCTAAAATATACAAAACTTTTAAAATCAAGCAATTGCGCTTCTTAATGAAACTTTGAAGTTTCCACTACCTAATCATCATTTTTTTGTATTCCTGTACCTGTTCAAAAATAGTAATCAATTAGTTTTCACACCTTTTCATTTGTCATCCTGTAAAATGGGTACTGAAATGAGGTATCGTTTTTAAATACAGTTCCTTGACATGTTCGGCTTATTCCCAATCCGAGGAGATATTTTATTCTCAGCACCCAATGGTGTTGTTTAGCCAGCCCTTAATGAAGTTCTAAAGAGTAATTTTACACCGAATAGCTTTATACTTTGTGTCTGGAAAATGTCCCAAAAAACGAAAAATTGCAGTTTTGTGTAGAATTCATGCTACAGACGTTTTTTTTACATTTTTAGACATAAATTATTTGTATTCATAAAGTTAGAAGTTTTCAAGTATTTTTTACCTAATTTGAAATTGTTTAAACTATTATTTTTCTTCAAACAAAATGTTTTGTTCAGTCAATCGTTAAAATTGATTATTTTCTGGAGCTAATTACACAATTCACGAATGTTATGAGTAATATTTGTTTGTTCAGGATATTTAACAATTATGTAAGCAATTTCAATTTATTAAACAAATTTTCATATCATATTTTCGGGTTGAAAATTTAACTGCATTGTAGGTGATTTATCTTTTTGGCTTTAAAATTAAATAATTATGTTGAAAATTAATGTATGTATTGCAAATTTGTTTAAAACAATCAAAATTTTGACGGGCACGATAAATTTTCTATGCTATTACGTTTTTGGGCTTTATACCCAAATAAAATGTTCGAAACCTTAGAATTTATTCAAAGGTAAATATAAGAAATTAAATAACTAAATTATGTACTTATAAGCTGTTTAATATTTATAATTAGGTTAATGTATGTAATTCTAGATTGCTGATGGAAATCAAAGCATGCTGACGATTAATGATCCCGATCGAAATTCGCCGTCAAATCGATTTTAATAATCAAAATTTTTTGAATTTGAATGGTCATAATTATGTAATTACTATTATTATCAATAATTATATGACTATATAATTATAATTATTTTTAATAAAATTTGACTTACATAAAATTTAGATTCCCAGTTTATTAAGTTCCATCAACTTGATTGAAATTTTAATGCTTTATTATGTAGAATTAAATAGTCTCTCCTCAAGTTTCAATGCCTCCATTGAAATTTCAATAAAATTGAATATTCTCTGCTTAAGTTTCAATAGTTTCATTTAAATTTCACTAATATTTAATATTCTAAACTTACGTTTCAATACTTTTATTGAAATTTCAATACTTTCAAAGAAATTTCAATACTTTCATTAAAATTTCAATACAAAATTTTAGTAAGATTCAATTTTCTGTACTTAAATTTCAATACTTCTATTAAGATTCCAAAACAAAATTTTAGTAAGATTCGATATTCTGTATTTAAGTTTCAATACTCATAATGAAATTTCAATACTTTCATTGACATTTCAATACTCGGTTTTCAAATTTCAATGAAATATTCTTAAATTTCAATATACTAGTATTGTAACTTTAAGTTAGACTTGTAACTGTGTACATAGTTTACAAGCAATTAAAACCATTACCTTTGAGATACAAATTTAATAATTATATCTCCGAAGGACAATCTTGAAACTAATAACGTCGTCATTTCACATCGATGTGAGATAACGACTACTTACGTATGTATTTGTACTCTGATGATGCAATAGAACAAATTATTAGTTACATTTGTTGATCCACTTTTTCACTGAAGCATTAACCAGTTTTTCCTCTACATTGCCAAAATGAGGATGGTCTATACTTTCGTTTTCACTCTGGCGGTCATCTTTAATTCTATTGGTGAATATACTGAAAAAATATATGTACCATTTTTATTATATTTTATGTAATATATGCATGAATACGGCCATTTCTCAGGCCTATGGAGCAAACATAAAGTCACGCTTTTCCGCTTTTCATATAATGGCGATTTGTATATTTATGTCGTCAAAAATTATGACGTCTTAGTGGTGTTGTCGCCGAGCGAGAAATCCCGAAGAACGAGACGGGACGAGACATACCTGCTGTATCGTTTTGCTACGTCTCGTTTTGCCTCGTCTCGTGGCATCCTTTCTCATTCCTCGCCTCGATTTTTCCGAGGAATGCGACAAATGTGCGTTAGCAGTGTGGACTGCTCGCGGGAGCGTTCTTTTGACACTCTGACGCGCTAATGCTAATTACAGGCCTCACAGTCCCTATGGGATAAAATGCAGGGACCAAAGGGTACTTTCTGCGACGCTCATAGGGTTATTTTTTCACCCTCGAAGGGTAAAAAATTCAGGAAAAAAACTCAAAAGACTACAAAGCAATGCAATTTAAATTTAAAAAAAAAATTTTTTTTAAACTTATATAAAAAAACGAAAAGAATTCAACGAAATTCATAAAAATTCAAGGTGCATTTAGAATACTTCAAGAGGAATTAAAGAAAAATTTCAAACCTTTTCAAATCTTTGAAACCCTACTAATTTATAATCAAATAAGAATTCAGATGATTTCGAAATAATTTAAAAAGTCGAAAAACTTCCATTGATTTCAGTAAGATTTGAGTCAATTTACAGAAATTTAAGGAAAATGAGAAGAATTCGATGAATTGAGTAAGTTTGAAATGAGTTTAGAAAAATTAAAGACAATTTAAAAGAATTTGATGAAATACCTTAGAATTCGAGGTGAGTTTTAACGACATCAAGATGAATTGAACAAAAACTTTTTGAAAATTCATTGGCTTGAGTGAAATTGAGTGAATTAAGAAGAATTCAGGTTAAGTTAATACGAATTCAGGGTGAATTTCAAATGAACTGCAACACAAAATTTGAAAACCTCTTCACATCTTTGAAACCCTACTAATTTCTAACCAAAAAAGTGATTAATGATTACAAAACAATTCAAAAGAATTTAAATGAATTGAAAATAATTTTAAAAATCGCTTAAAATTTTCAAAACCCTTTGGAAATCCCATAAAATTGTTTAAATCTCTTGAGAAGGCCTTGTAATATCTGTGAATCCCCTAAAATATTTCAAAGTCTTACAAATCCCTTCAAACTATTGCAATACATAAACAATGTCTGGGAATATTTTAAATTGTCGTAAAATATTTCAAATCCTTTGATCATGTTATCAATTGAATGAAAAAAATTCAACTGAATTCCAAAGAATTCAAAAAATTCAATTGAATTCCAAAGAATTTACAAAATTAAATTGAATTCCACAGAATTTAAAAGAATTCAAGATAAATTACTAAGAATTCAGGGTAAATTCCAAAAACTAATTTCAAAACTCTTCAAATCTTTGAAGCCTTTAAAATCCATTAAAATATTGTTAAATCCGTGAATATCAATGAGATCTGGCGATATCTGCTTAAACCCTGGAAATTTTATTAAAATACACTCAGACCGTTCACAACCCCTTAGAATCATTGAAATCCTCGGAAACCTTTTAACATCCCATGCAAGCTTTTAAAATCTTTTAATACCTTACGGGTCCTGTAAAATCGTTCCATATCTTTAATTTATTGAAATCATTAAAAAATTACTTGGTATCTTTTAGGATTTCCTAAAATATATCAAATCCTTTAAAATTCTACGAAATACTTCACTACTCGGAAATAAATTCTTTAAAATTCACTGAAATATTATAAAATCCCGAGAAATTATATGATGATAGTTCTTGGAAAATATAATTAAATACATTGTTAGCTTTAAAATCCCTTAAAATCATTAAAATCTTAGGTAAATCTTATAAAATCCTGTGAAATCTTCATGAAAACTTGTAGGTCCTGTAAAATCGTTCCATATCTACCGAAATTCTAGAAAATTCTTTATCCTAAAATATTTTGAACGCTTTGAAATCCCTTCAAATTATTGAAATTAATTAATAATGATTATTGGAATCTTTTCAAATTCCCTAACATATTTCAAATTAAAATATCCTGAAAATATCTTAGAAGTTTCAAAAAATACCCTCAATCTTACTAATCTCTTCTAATTATTGAGATCTATGTTAAAAATCTGGGAATTTTCATAAATATCCTTAAATATTTCAAAAATTTATACTGAAAGAAAAGTGGCTACTATCGGCGCCAAAATGATAAGCATCTGCCTTTGAAGCTTAACAGCTCAGCCAAAAAAAATGCTAGAGTAATAAGTAAATAGTCGTTTGAATGCTGAAAGTGTTCCACGTAAATAAGCTTGAAGACGTTAATGTAAACAAATTTTTGCGCTTTGAAGTCGAAAAAATATTTTAAAAAGTAAGGAATTTCGGGCACTTTCAAGAAGAGTCAAGTTTAGAGCATTATTTCTTATACAAGAGGCAATGGGAAAAATTTGAAAAATTCATGAATATGACGAAAACATTTGTGAACAAATTGCAGTTGACCAATTTGTGAAATAATAAAAATTGTTGCTTAAAATTACAAAAATGTACAATTATACTATCTTCAGTTCTAATGAAAATATTAGAGCGATTCAAACTTCAAACTGCAACGGATAGGCTCTGTAATCACTTACAATATCCCGGAAGGATGTGATTGTTTTATTTTTAGCGAAAATCGTGATTTTTTTAGACATTTTTTTTGTTGGAAAGCAATTGTCAGAAAGCAGCGGGGGTAACTTTTTTTTTGCTGCCGATCGTTGATGCCTTTCTTTGACCCGTGCTTCCGAAATGTTGCCCAGGCATTGATGCTTCTTCTCACCGGTAGCATAGAAAAAATGCACCCCCGCTGGTTCCTAACACTTACTTTGCAACAAAAAAAATGTCCGCAAATATTGCGATTTTCGCTAAAAATAAAACAATCACAGCCTCCCGGGATATTGTACATAATTACAGAGACTATCCGTTACAGTTTGAAGTTTGAATCGCTTTAATATTTTTATTAGCACTGAAGATAGTATAGTTGTTCATTTGTGTAATTTTAAACAACAACTTTTATTATTTCACAAATTGGCCCACTGCAATTTGTTCACAAATGTTTTCCTCATATGCGTGAATTTTTTCAAATTTTTCCCATTGCATCTTGTACAAGAAATAATGCTCTAAACTTGAATCTTCGTCCTAGCTTTCAAATCACTATTACCTTATTACTCTGAATTTTTTTTTGGCTGAGCCGTTAAGCTTCAAAGGCAGATGCCTATCATTATTGCGCCGATAGCAATGTGATCTTTTCATTTTAAAAAGTGACCAAAAACTGATCTTTCTTATTTTCAAAATGCTTGATTCTTGGATGCTTTGATCTTTTTATGAACTTGTTTGAAGTTCCATTATGGGCTTCAAATAGGGTATCATAGGGACCAAATCTTGGAAATAGGGTACTTTAGGGATCTTGACTGAATACAGGGTACAATAGGTGATATAGAACCGCGCTGCGAGGCCTCTAATTAGCGTTCTTTAATGAGTAGTTAAAGTTGAAATCTGAGAACATATTATACTTTTCGTTTACTTTTTCTAAATTAAAGCTTGGTCCCGTCTTGAGGAATTTACAAAAAATAATTTCCATCCAGTAACTTTTGATATAGGCACCCCCCCCCCCCCCCCCCCACCCCCCAACTCCTATGGATGTGGCCAAATGCAAAGTATCTGTTTTATGTAAAATTCTTGCTAAAGACGATATGTTTTTAATTTTTACGTAGTCGATTTACTTATATTCGATAAGAGACGATATTCCAAGTTTTTAAAAACTAATATTCAGTTGTTTAAATAATTTTACTGGTTTAATAAAACCACCTTTTCGGGTGTAAATTGTCAGAAGTTATTATTTTTCGTTATAAATCATACAGTTAATGAATTTCAGGGATGATATTTTGTGCCTAGCATATTTGGTAATAACTTCAACAATTTTTCCCCTGCGAATCGCACAAAGTTTTTTTCTGGAGTTAATGAGACAATTAACAAATGTAAAAATTAATTTTTTTTCTTCGGATATTTGGCCATTGTTTCAATAATTTTCATTTGCCCAAAAAAATTATTCATCATACGCAAAACTTATTTTTTCCTCAGATTGATTTGGCAGGTAATGAATGTTAGAGGTGACACTTTTTGTGAAAGGCGGTTCGCAATTATTCAAACCATTATATGACTTGTCCTCCACATTTTCTATCAAAAGGCGCAAGTGAATGATTATTAACTGTTTAAATAGTTGCAAAACTGTCTTCTGCAATAAATATCGCTTTAAACATTCATTATCTGCATCATTAATTGAATAAAATAGTTATTTTGAAGATCTACAGAGGAAAATATTGTTTCAATGATTGAAAATTGTTTCAATGGTTTTAAAGTAGCTTTCACATAAAATATCACTCTTCTTGTCTTGCAATCACTTCCAGCTTGCATATATAAAACAATATCATTTTTTCAAATTAGAAAATATTATAACACGCTTATTATTGATGTGTAAGTACACACTTTCTGCCCGATATTAGTAGAGAGAGAAAAAACGATATGGTCCGCACTCTAGTTTTTTGGTATGCCCTTGGTGGTCTTTAAGGTTTGCGGCCCACTGGGAAATTTCCCAAATTCCAGATGGCCAGTCCGCGCCTGTCTCCGAGCTATGAAATTATTTACATACATGAATATACACGTATGTGTATATAGCTAGCGCTACGTGTTTTTCTCGCATTCCTCGGATATACTGAGGCGAGAACGAGGAAGGATGAGACGGAATGAGGAAGAATGTGACCAGCCGAACCGAGGAATAGGCCCGAGAAAACGAGACGGAACAGAGGAATGAACGAGGTGAAAGCGAGCAAGGCTGGGTATTCCTCGTCCCGGACGGCATCACGACTTCATAGATATAATGACCATTACATACCAAACAACTTAAAAAGCGGCACAACTTTTCTTTACAGAATCCTTTACTTATGATTTTAACGTATTTTATAAGAAAAAGGAGAAAAAACTATCAAGCTCTGTTTAAAGTTTGTCCAAGAAGAAACATAAATCCTCTATTTATTTTCGCAGGTTTAAGTGCGCAGTCAAGCAGAGATTTCCTTGATACTCCCCGGCCGGTTCACTGTCGCTCTTCTCCTTCTCTTCGTATACCTCAAACTCCCGAGGAGCATCCAGTTCGTGCCAGGGATAGATCGCCTACGGGCAGGCCTCCTTCTCCTAAGGTACTTGGGTGCGCATTTGGTCAACTTGGATACATTCGGCTGATTCCCCGCAAAAATCAGAATCGACGTTTCGAATTTCGAAGATACGTTTTTCCTGCTGGTTATCCACTTAGACTGCGAATACAAAAAAATATCTATATTTCCGTGCCAGCCCAGGAACATATTGTTTTATCAGAATCCGATTGTGACATTTCTTCAATATTAGAGCATAGCGGGGTTCTACGTGGAATATATTCGACAAATCCATTTCATTCGAGAGTGAAAATAAATATGATGAGCGGCGAAGTTGATAATTTGACTTCAGATGAAATGAGATATTGTCCAGTAGGCGAACGTCGCCCTATCTGCGCAAAGAATTTTATTAAAGTTTTAGCAAATGACGATTCACTACAGTCTGAATGGAATACTAACAGCGAACGTAAACCTGGTCCTTGTCTTTCCAGCAAACTACATTCACCTGACCGGAATTCGCCACAGGAGCCTGCTTTTTATGCAGAAGCCAGTCCACCTCTGCACTTGGACAACTTGGGCAGATTCGGCTTATTCCCCGCACAAATCAGAACTTACTATACGAATTTCGAAGATACGTTTTTCCTGCTGGTAAACTAATCAGGTTGCGAAAAGAAACGAGCTATATTCCCGTGCCAAACCAAGAATATATTGTATTATCAACATCAAATGTTGAAATTTTTGCAATATTAGAGTACAGCGGGTTTCTCTGTGCAATGTTTACTACAAGTAAAGCTATATTGAGGGTCAAAGTAAATATCATAAGCGGCGCAGTTGATAGTTTGACCCCAGATGAAATTCGTGATTGTCCAGTAGGCAAACGTCGCCCAGTTTTCCCCTACAGTTTTATTAAAGCTTTAGCAAATTCCGATTCACTACAGACCAAATGGAATACTAATAGCGAACATAACCTTGGCTCTTCTTCCTCTGGCAGACAACATTCACCTGAACGGACTTCGCCTCAGGAGCCTCCTCTTCATGCCAAATCCAGGTTCTCTCCAGGAAGGACTCATTCTGTTCAAGTACTTGGAGGTGCAATAGAAAAACTTGGCTATGTTCGGCTTATTCCTTGCACAAATCAGAACCAGCTATCTGAATTTCGAAGATGCGTTTTTCCTGCCTACGAACCAATTCAAATGCGAATAGATCATACGAACTATGTGCTTGGGCCAAACCAAGAATATATTGTATTATCAACATCGAGTGGTGACATTTTTGCAATATTGGATTATAGTGGGACTCTTCATGGAATATATAGGAGAGACGCAAATAATTCGCGAATAAAAATAAATATAATAAGCGGCGCAGTTGATAATTTGACTGCAGGTGAAATAAGCTATTGTCCAGTAGGAAAAAATCACCCGATCTTCCCAAACAGTTTTTTTAAAGCTTTTGCAAAATACGATTCACTAGAGTCCTAATGCAATCCCGATGACACACTATATCTTGGTTCTTTTTCTTGTGCCAAACAAAACGCACCTACCCGGATTTCTCATCAGTAGCCTCCTCTCCATGCCAGGTCCAGTTCTCCTTCGCGCAGGACTCCTTGTCATCAAGTACTAGGATATGCACTTGGACTACTTGGATACATTCGACCATATATTGTTTTATCAACATCCAATGGAGACGTTGTTGCAATACGGGAGTATACTGAGATTCTTCGTGAAATATATAAGACAGATAGAAATCATTTGAAAATTAAAATCAATATGATACGCGGTAATGTCAAGAATATTCCATCAGATGAAATTAAGGAATGTCATGTAAGGCAGATATTACCCAATCTTCTTACGCCTTTTTATGGAAGTTGTTGCAAATTGCGATTCACTGGAGAATGTGTACAATTAACTCAATAAAAAAATTGTATGATGAAACATAAAAGGTTTTAATTCTCTCAAAAATATATATCAGTAGAATCGAATAAAGAGGAGGAATAAAGAATCGCTTTCTCGTTTTAAAATGCTCACACAGAGTAGGATTTATTTATCCCAAGAAAATATATTCTATATAATTTAAAATAAATATATCTCTACAGAGATTCGCTTGTTTAAAATATCGCTTAAAAACTTAGTATTTTAGTCAAAGATAAACTTAGATAAGTCTCGTTCGGACACAGCGGAAGTGTTCACAGAAATCGCTTCAGAAAAACGTTGAGGATTTTCATCTACTCGAGACGTTTGCTATTCTCAGGCAGAACTAAGTGGCGCGATGCGTGGGTGGAACGGGCCGCGACTGCACGCTTGAGCTACCCCTCATGCTGAGGCCTACTTGCTGCGACTATTGGGTTGCCTATTGTAAGAGGTTGACAAGGACGTATCTTACAACTGCCGCGTGATTTTAATTGAATTTTGTTTCTTTGGTTTGGTTATATACAGGGTGTTTTTTTTAACTTGATTCATCGAAATATCTTAAAATCATACGCATCCTATGAAAAAAATCCGTAATAAAACTTTTTATATTCGAGAACAAAAGCGACTTTGAATAAAATTTACCCCACACCGCCCCCCAGGAGACATTGGAGGGGGTGGTTTTTTTTGACGAATCGAAAAAAAATTTTCGAATAAAATTTACGTATTTCATGAAG